>JAOUZG010052315.1:4963890-4974404 GCA_026289955.1 Argiope argentata | reverse complement strand
CCGGAAGTACTGTTCCGGAAAACACGTCATACAAAGTTCTGGAAATTGGTTAGTCAGTGTTTATTATTGGTTAGTCAGTGTTTCAAGAATTCAAGACATGAGCATAAGGGAATGCCTCAGTTATTTTGAAATAAATCGCCACGAATAATAAAGGAGAATATGCATGTGCTTATTTATTAAAAGGCTTCTTTTGTTTCAGTTAAAGCGTCTACTCATGGCACAAATAGAGTACATGCAACTGTAAAATGGAAATAAAACTGTCTGACACGTGATAAGATGATGAATTACTCAAGGATACATTCTAATAACTTCTTCATCTTGAATTATATTGACTATGAAAAAAAAATTATAACACTGGTTTGTTAGTATTTGAAGCATTTAAGACCCAAACATAAGGGAATCCATCAGTTATTTTGAAATATATCATAACGTCTAATAAAATGGAATATGCATGCGAGCCTATTTGTATAAGCATTACAGACTGTTTGTTCGATTTAGAGTTTCCTAATTTAACAAAAAAGAGTAGATGCAGCTTAAAAATGAAAATAAAGCTGGTTGACATATTAATAAGAAGATGATTTACAAAAGGATATATGCTAATATAATTCATCATCAATTATGAGGAATTTTACTGACTACGAAAAAACTTAAAATATTGATTAGTCATTATAGAAAGAATTTAAGACCTAAACATAAGAGAATTCTTTAATTATTTTGAAATATATTGCTTTAAATAGTGCTTAGGTATTTGCAGAGGTTTTACAGACCAGTATGTTTTATTAAGATATTTCAAATATTACACAAATAAACTTTGGTGGATGACGTTAAACTAACTGAAATAAGCTATAGAATTATTAAAGCTAAAGAATACAGCGTTGATATTTATCCTCAATAATTCCAAAAATATTAATTCACAAAAACAGTTAGTTAAGTTTTGGTGCATAATAAACCCAGGAAGAAGAAAAAAAACTCTTTTTAATTAATTAAAATAATTTAATTAATTTACAATAAAAATTCTTTTTATTAATTTAATTTCATTCGATATCTATTGCTTTCTATGGAAAATACGTTCTTCGTATTCTTTCAAATACAATTAGAAAAAATAGTCGTATTTTGAAATTATCAACCCGGATTTAAAAGGTTGATAGTTTAAAGTACCATTCTTTAAATAAAAGGCTAAGATGTAAAAAAAAAATGTTGCTATTTATATCAAACCAAGCTAACTATTGTATGATTCTTAAATGAATTTTGCAATTCTAAAAATTCAGTAATTTAAAAAAAAAACCTTTTTTACATGATTTTTAATATGAAATTTAAATTTTAATTCAGTCATTGTGATCATGAAATTTAAATGCTAATTTCGTGCTGTTTTTTCATTATTAAAAAACCGGGGACAAAATTCTGCTTATTTGCTCAGCTAAGCGGAATCAGAAAATGAAGTTTCAGTGTTGAGAAAGAAAGCATGTAATTAAAAAATTGATTGATTGATAGGAAAGTTATGATTTTATTGGTATATTGATGTTTTTGGATTCGACTTAATAAAGAAAGCGCATGCATATACATAATGGAATAGATATAGTTCAATTAAAATAAGAAGACATAATTCGATCTTAAGAAATGCTTTGTTGAGGGTGTGAACACCACGAGATTAAACTGTAAATAAATTCCCCAGTATTCTGGACGAATTAGTTATGTGTTGTGTTGTTGTGTCAAATGGCACTTGTCATGGACAAGCCCGCCGCTGAACCCAGCAGCAGATTAAGCCGAATGAAGCGTCTCTTGTATTTGAGTAGCGCCAACTAGGGCCAAGAGTACGACTTTGCTACCCACTCACCACATTCGCTTGCACAACCCCTTTTTACAGGGGAGGCACATTCACACATCTCACAGATAGCACACAGAAGAACAACCATGCTGCCCGAACCGGGACTCGAACCCAGGACCTCCAGAACACGAGGAAGACGTGCTACCAGAATTAGTTATTGATCGTCAAAGTACAAATATGTAAAACGATTTTCATTGATTTAGCATAACATTAAATATTTAAGTTCACACTTAAATGTACCTAGGTCATTGACGAAGCTCAAATGACAAAATATTAATGAAACGAGTTTGCTATTTCTTTCCAAAATGAGGCAAATGACAATGGGTATTTTCCCCTAGATTTCATGGGTTCATTTCATCATTCAGTTTTCATTGCTTACTGAAATAACATTCCATAAGCGTCTCGTACCTGCAAATAAATTTGTTCGAGAAACGAGAACGCAGAATCGATCACTGCCACCTCATTTGCCATTTTCAATTAGGAAACACGGCAGTTGCCTATGCATGCATTAATGTCAACCATCTAAATCGGGTTTCCCCTAATTTAACTTACACTTTTCTTAATTTGGAGAGAAAATGTTACTGGAATAGTTAGAGCCAAGCGAAGGAAGTTAATATTCTAAAGAAATAAATTGAATGAGGTTTTATTTTGCGAAAACTAACACTAGTTTTTTTTAATTATTGTTTTTGTTGTTGCTTGTATCTGTTTTTGCATTCAAAAGTGAAAATAAATTAAAATAATTTTCCTTTTTTTTATTTCTAGAAAAGAATTTATATTAAATTAAATTTCTGTAGAATTAAATATTAAAATATGGCTTATTTTCTCGAAAATGTTTAAAATTCAAAACTTTAAACCGCAAATGGCAAAAATATTAACTCTTCTTTGCATTATTTTTTCGCTTTTTGTGAAATTAATCGCGGTGATATAATTCATTCTCTAGATTAAATAAAATAATTTTAAAAAATTCTAATATAAATATATTATACAAAGTAATTTAATAAAAAAGTATAATGGAAAATTTAAGCTCATGCAAATTTACTCATTTCACTCAGTACAAAATTTTCATCATCCCTCTCGTCTAAATTTCTCCACTCGTTTTAGCTTTCATTCGCAAAAAAATCTCAGATTAGTTATTTAAAAAAAAATCAAGAAATAGCACGTTTTTCCAATCACAACAAACGATGGAATGACGAATTCAAACTTACTATAACGATTGTGATATTTGTTTTTTTAGAAAAAAAATCATCAGCAACAACCAATTTATAGTACGTCTGTTTTGAGTATAAATCATTGTATACTAAATGTTTCGATGAAAATTTCCATTATCGCTACATACTGTTGTTGCTGTTACTAATGGCACTTGCCTTGGACAAGCCCCCGATGATACGAACAGCAGATGATTTAAGCCTAAGAAATGAGTCTCTTTGTTTTACAAGTAGCGCCATTTAGGGCCAACAGTACGACAGCTACACACACGTTACAACCCTTTTTAAGGGGCGGAATTCATTCATGTAAATTCCTTCACTCATCTCAGACCATAATTTAGACCTGGAACAGAGAACGATCCCCTCTGACCCAGTATCCCCAGTGATATTACTTTCGACATGGAGGACTTCACGACCACAAACAGATTTAACGAGCGCCAGTCGCTATACACTCAGGGAATCTTTTGGATGGTGAGCTTCGAACCAGTAACCTAAAGAGTACGAGTCCAACGCTCTACCAACCAGGCCATCCCGGCTCAAATTCTACGTACTAGAAGGTACTTACGTATTATACCGTCTTTGCCGACGATCGCCAAAGCTTTAGTAACTTTTTGGCGACGGATTTAAATTTGGCGATAAAGATCAACGGATTACACCAATGCCAGATTGCCATAATTGGCGGTTTAGCAACTCATTGGCGATAACTTCAAATTTGGCAATAAAGTTGGACAGTATATTACATAAGTACCTACTAGAATCCATTCTTAAACCTTCTAACACTTTTGTGTTGTCATATACATGGAGGTAGATATGATTCCAAACATGTTCTTTTTCATGACTCAAAAATTCGAATTAAGATTTCTATCGATTTCAATATTTTCTTTTTACAAATTTAATATATGAGAATATAAAAATGTTGTTGTGTTATTTATTATTTCGATTTTATTCTTGAGTTCTATAACTCGCATTCTTTACATCCGATCATAATAATCACCTTCAGCCTTAATCTACATTAAAAGTTCCTTGATTCGAACACATACTTCTAAATTATATCCACTTCAGAAATGTTCCGGTCTAATTCACCGCTTACCAGTTGTCAAATATTAATGACTGCAGTCACTAATGACATTTCACAAAATTGCCAATGATATTTAACTTCAGACTTTATTTTGGAATCTTTTCCCTTTGAAACTGTGACTTCTACCGCCTCCATTGAGGAGGCCAAAAGAAAAATTTCATTCTGTTGCTTAATTTAATTAACGTATTTGAAAAATGATCGAACGATAACGATTTAATTCATTACAAGACGATTAATTTGCTTAATTATATCGATTCGATAAATCTTAGAGCGTCATTGTAATGTCAAGATAGAACCGGAACTAGATATAAAATCTGATTTTTTTTTATCTGTGCTTCTTTTAATTAATTTCAAGAAGGTTTACCTAATTAAGCCTAACCTTTAACGTTAAAGTGGCTTATCTAAAAATTTTCTTTTTGTTTTTATTTTTCTGCCGTTCGGTTAAAAAAGCTAATTACTTGCATAAACTTACCTTGGCGATGGAAAAAAAACTGCCAAATGTGTTTCGAAAAAGAACGGAGAGAGAGTTTCTTTTTTCTCCCCGCCATGAAAATTATAAGTACTGAAAAGCGAAATGGATTGTTCTAGAAAAACAAAATCAGAAGAGTAAAAAAAAAAAAGTATCGGGTAATATTTAGATTTTTTCCCCTTTTCACTTTGTTGATAGCTTTCGTAAATATTAGAGGCATGCATCGAAGTTTCTTTTTTTAAAAAAAGAATATTTGCGAATCATCGTTTATGGTTGAAGAACGTTAGATTTACTAACTGCTATCGGAAATCAGTACACACTCTTTGGTAATTAAAAAAAAATCTATGCGAAGAACTGTACAGCTAATCGCTGAATAGGAAATTTTTAACGAATCATTTTTTGGCGAGAAACAAAGAAAAGGGTGCCAAAATTAATTACAATAAGCACGATGGTACTAATAAAGTTTCATTTATTATAAACCTTATAAAAATTTCTATCAAAACGTAAGTATTTTTTAATTTGTTCTAAAAATTACTATGATCGAATTGTTCTGTTTATTTAATTTTTTCAGAGATGAGACCATAATATTCTAAATAGCTCATTCTTTGCAAATGCCTCATGCCCATATATGGACAAATTAAAGTTACAGTTGTAAGCCACTTGAATAAAATTAGTTTTAAAATTGTAATCAGTGCATTTGCGGACAAGTGTTTTTGTTTATTAAGGAAAGTATTTTTAATAAACTAATTTTTAATTTTTATAAGAAAATATAGTTGTTATTTTTTTGGATTAAAGAAATGTTTTATTTATTTATCCAATACGCCTTATTTTTATAAGAAAAAAGAATTATTTTAAATTACACCTGTACAACAAATACAAATATTATGATCAGAATTACAAAGATCTAAATCAGGGCAGTGGTTGTGTCAAAGTCTCCCCCATCCCCATAGGGAGTGTGCAATAAAATATTAAATCTGAAATTTCTCAAAAAAAAATGCGTGATTTGTTGGCGATTATTTGTTTCATATGAAAACTTATAACCTCTTAAGGTTATAAGCTTTCACGTGAAAGAAAAATTGGCATAATAGGTTTTGGGACTAGTGATTTCTTCCTCCTATTTTAGATACATTGCTAAAAAGAAGAAAATAATTAAAAATAAAAAGATGCTAAAAAATGCTTTTAAAGCTTTCTTTATTAATTTTAATCCAAAGTTTAAATTATTTTTTTTGGAATATTTATCATAAGTGAGGTATTGTTTTTCCTCTGCCCTTCGGACTCAACCATAGTTCTTTCCTATTATAATTCTCTTTTACCACTTTTCACTTTCAATTTTTTTCTTCAATTTAATCCCTTTTGGGGATGGCTGATTAATATATGACACAATAAATAATCGTTTGTCTTCTAATTCTAAATTCTAATTTAAGTTTTGTGGAAACTCTTTTCTCCATTAAAATTCATGATTCTGTTGTTGCCTATATTTTGACGCTTGATTATCAAATGCTTTTCAATTTCAATTTAATGGCCTGGAAATTTCAAATGCATGGTAAAAATCAAAAAGATAAGATGCGGTTTTTAAACTTATTATGTTTTATTTTTTCATATATAAAGGTTTTAAGGATCTGATAAAAATGAAAAAAAAAGAGTTTATAAATCTATCCCTAATGTCAGTGATTTATTCCATGGAACAAGTAAAAAATTTCATGAGACCAGCAAGAAAGAATAGGTTTCATCCAATTCAAACTCAATTTAAGTTTCATTCAAATCCTAACTCGTCCACTTTCTCCATAATGGACTTCTTGAAAGATCCTTCGGAATGGCAAATTACCTAATAAAGCATCATACTTAACTGCCAAACAACGCAATTATCATAGATTCTTGCTGGAAACTATAAGGTGTTTATAAATTACCTACCTTGCAAGATTATTAAAAACACGATACAAAATGCTATCCTTTTATTCATCGGAAATCAAAAATTATAGTTGAAGGTTAAATTTAAAATTTTATAGGAACTCATTGCGAGCTTCTCTAAGAACACCAAGGTTGTATGATAACTAAATCAACGTGTATTCTATTCTACATATCTGGCGTGAAATTTTAAAAAGTTGCAGGTATGCGTGCATAACGATCGTAGATTTTTTTTCAGAGTCTACAACAAACAAAGTTTGTTTCATTGCTACCAAGTGGGATTAAAAAAACCTAAGATATTCATATCTGGGTACTTTTCCGTTAGACAGCAGTGAAAATTGCTGAAGAAATTTGGCGGAATTCTACATTATTAGACGATTTTTCAGTTTAAAATCACTGTATGAAATGTGGCGGAATTCTACAATATTTGGCGATTTTTCTCAACCCTCCGGCTAACGGAAAAATACCCAAATCTACAGCCAAAACTTAATTTAATTTTTCAAATGTTTTTTGGGTAAAAGTTACTTTTAGTGTGCCCCTTGCCGCGCCAAGGATGCCAAGTCGCCAATAAATATGGCGGACAAAGTAAACAAACATTTCTATAGGATAGTTACGTTAACCACTTTTCGCAATATAATTATGGTTTTTTTTTTACCGGTAAGCATTCTTTTATTTTTCAGATCCAGTGCCGGGCAGAATTTTTTAACTTAAAAATACATCCTACGAGTTCGCTAGCCACGGGAGCGGGAAACTAGAAGCTTCGCTATCACATTGAACATAAGGACTGTGTGGATAACATGAACAGCAAATAATAAATAATTGAGAAAGACAAAGTCGCAAAAAGATTGGATTCAATAGGAAATTTTATTTATAGGAAATTTTATTTATAGGAAATTTATTAAAAAGTGTTGAAACTCATGTACAACTCAACCATTGTAAGAAGAAGTTGTAAAACACCATTAGGGTTACAACAAGAGCGTTGTGTTGGGTTGCCATATTGGCGACAAACTAACCGCTTTTTGTTAAATTTTGATGAAAAAAAAAGCCTTACTTTATTTTATGTTCTCTTAATAGTTCTGTAAAGTTAGAATATCCATTTACAACCGTGTAAATGCACAACGCTTTGTAAATTTAATGCCAATATTAAAAACCCAAACGAGTAGGTGGAATACTTGTTATAACAAAACTATAGACAATATCACTTAAATTGCAAGATTTTGATTTTTAACTTTATCAAACTGACATCATTGATATTCTTTATAATGTAAAGAGGCACATTAAAATAGAACTAAATTATTACCTTGAACCTATCTTATGTGACTTTTTTTTCGATTAAGAATTCGCTTATATAATCTTGGCAACGATTCTCAAGTTCCGAAAAAGTACCTCGAAGAATATCCTAAAAGAGTAAGTTTACAGCCCACATTTGCAAACTTACATAAAATATAACAAAAAGGCATTGTTGCATGTAGAAATTACTTCAAAGAAAGTATAACGAAACAGGATCTATTTGAATTCATTCTTCAGAAGTAAAATCAATTACGAAACTTCTATGACGCAGTAGTAATATGAAATTACTCGTCTTAAAGATAATATACGAAAACTTTTATCCCTTCATATTACTCACTACTAAAGATTTAAAGATTGCTAATGAATTTTACATACTTTTGTTAAAATTATCTCTCTGGATATCACGTCAACTTCAGAAAGAGACTTTATTGGCAAAGTCTTCCAATCAAACTCTATCCGACTTATGAGTTACTTTGTTTAAAAATGAAATGCGCTATATTCAGGTCGCTTTACATTAATTACTGCGTGCGATTTTCACATAAAGCGAAATAATGACTAATTCTCAGAAGATCTGCTCTAACTTGAGTTAACTAAAGTTGTTTCGAGCGCCAGCAATCAAAACTAATGAGCCCGAACTGAATTTACTGATATCGCACGTAAACTGCAGGTTATTGTTTTCAGTTCAAGTTTAGAATTTCTAACAATAGTTTCTCGCTTGAGATAAGGAGAGGTTAGTCTGCCAAGAATCCTTGATTTGTTCGTTTAGGAGAATACGTGGAATACGATGATGGTATTAGCTACTGACGGGAAATAATTATTAACAAAATATTTAAAAAGATTAAAATGAAATCTGCTATTTCAATGTATCATGTCAGAACATCATTTCTTGAACGGCCAAGCACCACGTGCTCATGCAAGTTGAATTATATTTTTATTCATTTTAATGGTTTCATCGAATGAATCACTTTAGAATCGCAAACGATCCAAAAAACTTTGTCCTGCATTGATTGTTTGAAAAAATATCGCATTTCCTATTTATTTCATTTCACATAATCACGTGCTCAAAATGACATTTTTATAGGTTTTATTTGCTGTAGCTTTAACTTATTTTTTTAAATCAGAGCTTTTGTAAATGCAATGGCAACGCGTTATTAAAAGTTGATTTTCTTGAAAAGCTCGAGCAGATAATAAAATTTTTATTTTTCACCTAGGGATTTTTGTTGACTCCAAAAACCTCATTCCCAAAACCAACATCATGTTCTGACATGATAAAAAGTTGATCTAAAATAATCATCATGTGATTAAAAAAAAATGTTAAATCCTGTTTTGAAAAAAAATTCCAAAGCAAAAAATTTCATAAGTTTCTAATTCTAACTGGATTGTTTAGAAAAGAAAGAACTGAAATAAATTAATTGACAAAATCTAATCAACATAAATGCTTAAAGATAATTACTAAAAAATTAAAATTATATAGACCACTCTGTTAAAATTAGCATACAATTAAAATACCTTATTATTTAATAGGTTTTTATATTCATTAAAATATTGTTTGAAAGGCATATTTCAAATAATATTTCATATTTTTTATGATAACACGGCTTTTTAATAACTAAAGATCTTGCTTGTAAAAATGGAATTCTGTATTCGATTTTCTTTTCTAATTCAGAGCATTCCCAAGTTTAAATATTGGCATCTTCTCAATGACTATACTAACCTAATATCGATAACTTTGATATCGATTAATCCATTGGTTTAATTTAATTTTGATTTCATACGCATGTCGTCACCTGGCTATAAAGATGAGAAAGTTTTATTTATCATTTATTCTATTATAATATTAATATTGAATAATGCCGGCTTTCTGGCACAGAGGTAGCGCATCTTCCTTGTTCTGGGCGTCCTAGTTCGGGCATAGCTGTTCTTCTGTGTGCTATCTGTGAGATGTGTGACTGTGCCTCTCTGTAAAAAGGGGCTGTGCAAGAAAATTTGTGGTGAGTGTGTAGTTAAGTCATACTCTTGATCCTTGTTTGCGTTGCATCAAAAACAAGAGACGCTCCTTTCGGCTTAAATCTGCTGCTGTATCAGCAGGGAGCTTGTTCATGGAAAGTGACATAAGTAAAAACAACATATTGAATAATAAATTTAAAACTGAAAGGTATAAATAAGGAAGATAAAAATAATGTGGACATTTTAAGTGTATAATAACGTTTTGTTTTTTTAAAAAATGTTAAATCTATTGTTAACAGTTCGTTGAAATAGGATGATAGCAGCATGAGTTAAAAGATAAAGTGAAAACTTTTAAGTTACCATATTTAATTATACTGCCTCTCATTAATAAATCATAGTTTCTATCTGAGCTGAAGTTTAGATTCAACATTAATTAAACCAAAAAAACGTTAATTTATTTACTTATCATGACAATTAAACTTATTTTGCTATTATAAGTCAATAAATAAAATTACATTTAATGCAAAAATATTCAAATTATGGCTTATAATGGCACTTTTCGACCAAAATAAAATGGCATAGTATTTTTCCTTTTTTATATTATTGAAGAAATTGTATTGTTATTACACATATTGTTAAGTCAATAAGCTACTTTATTCTCAATTTTACTACTTAATACTTAAATCAATTAGCTACTTTATTCGCACTACTTTTTACTGCTTCTTGCCTAATACTATTTAATTTAATAAATAGCATAGATTATTTTTAAAAATCTAGCTATACAATTATTTATCA
>JAOUZG010052315.1:4908470-4921851 GCA_026289955.1 Argiope argentata | reverse complement strand
TAGAGGTGCATACCTCATCATTACTATTCTAGAGGTGCATACCTCATTTTACCTCATCATGGATATCATTTCTAATTCCATCGCAAGGAATTTTATTTTGTTCAATTATATAATCCCATGGCTATTTACAGAGTATGTTCGTTCTCTTAACTTTTCAACATCAACAACTCTCCATAAGAGGAATAGTTCAGTATTATTAAATAGTTGTTAGTTATTTGTCATATCTTGAAAATAATGCGTCTACAATCAATTAAATTATAGACGTGATTATAACAAAATAATTAGGTTTACAATTATTTTATGATCCCATGAATGAGTATTATAAAACATAAATTCCATTAAAACTTCAGAAAATTGATTTTTAAATTTTAATCTAATTTAAATAAGGGTACTTCATCGATTATAGAAATGTATAATTCGTATAGCTTTAAAAAAGTCCTGAGTTATATATTATCTTTTAACATTGAATCTAAAATGAACATCTATTATAAACAAGTATAACAAAAAGCAATTTTTTAAAATCAATTCCTACTTTGGAAATTAGGAAAAATTTAGAGTTAGAATTTTTTTTATTTTAGTTAATTTTTATTAAATAATTACAATTGTCCTTTTCGTGTTTCACTTTACAACGGAAGAAGGGGTGCAGTAGCTTCTGAGGGCATGGACACTGAACATTCGAATAATGACCCCCTTTGACTCTGTACCCCCAGTGGTGAGATTCCCTTCATGGAGAACTTTTCGACAAGGCTCGAACTCGCAGCTCAAGGGATGTGAATCCAACCCCCTACCAACCAGGTCATCCCGACCTAACAATCACATCTTCTATAAAAAAAACTACTATAAAGGCGAGAAAATTTGATTTTAATTAATTAATAGAAAATTAATGAATTAATACTCGAAAAAACTGTACCAACATCAAATGTCATCCACTACAAGGTTTAATAAATTTACTTGGACTTGAGTGGATGAATAGAAAGTATTTTTTTAACGATTGGAAATTTGAACAGATATATATATACATAGTGAGAGAGTGCGAGCCAATAATACTAATTGAAAAAGAGGGGTTCCTCCTTTCCCCCCCAAATTTTGGTGTGCATAAAACACATTCCATTTATTTCAGAGTGGGAGATCTTATACAGCATTTTCAAATATTCTGTAACTGTTAAACATATTTTTTATTATTTTTTTCGCGAAAGAATTGGACTTTAGATATTATTTATCATGCAAATATCATTCATTTCTTTTTTGAATTTTTTAAGTTACGCAATAATAATTATTATTTTCAAGTTTTTATTATTAACTATTAAGTACGTCTTATTTAAATTAAAATGTCGCTGCAATTATTAAACTATGTTCATAATTTAAAAGGGATTTTACTCAGAATTATTTTTTCTGAGCTTGCCGATTTGTTATTATCAATTTGAAATTTATTACATCAGAATACATATTTGATTTGACATTTAATAAAAAAAACAAATACTTTAAGGAACAAATATTACTCTGTCATTTTATAATTAAATTAAATCAGTCGTTCTATATGATCCAAATTTTATATCCGATGTAAAATTTAGTTTGGCAATTTTCGCTGTCAAAAACGTTCCAGTTCCCTTAACGTCTTCCTCTTTAATTTTCAATACCAACAACTATTAATAAAACTGTTAACTCAGTATAATTAAATTGCTGTCCCTTATTGAATAAACCAAATGATCATGCCTTTAAGCGATAAGTCAGTATAATGTGCTTCACAAGTTTGTGGTTATGATTTTTCTACTTAAATTTAAGAAGTTATAAAACCATTTATATTGCTTATGATAGAACCAAGCCCATGGGCTGTTAAAAAAGAACAATAAATTTAGAAGGAGGTAAAACATTCCCCCCCCCCACTCTAATGATGTTGTGGGGACCCAGTACCATTTTGCTCAATGTGTAACAACCCTTTGTCTATTTTACACATTCTTGTGGAGTGACCACGATTTTCTATCCAATCTTGCATGCTTCCAGAGGTCTCACTATGAATTGGACAAGTTGCTGTCCCAAACCCCGCATATTAGTTTTGTTAGTTTTTTAAAAATTATTGGCTTTTATAATCATATATAAACATTAACTACACTTTTTAACACAGTGCCACAGTTTTGTAAACATACCATATCTTGATTTTATTATATATCGTTGCAAATATTTTAAACGAGAATACAGCTTGGCCAAAAATGGCTTTTGTGCTAGAAAACAGGAAATTCAATTTAACTCAAGAAACCATTTAATAGAAGAATCCTTATTAAAGTTAGAATCCTTTATTAAAAGCACTTAAACAATTCCATATTTTAAATTACGGATTTATAGTTCTCTAAGTTATTGTATAATCAACGATTTTAAACCGAGAATTAACCCTTCTTTGCATGATGATGGAAATTTCCATCATAATATTTAGTTAACAAAAAAAGTTACTCAAAACCCTTGTACTGTAAATTTGTTGTTGCTGGAAACTTTTTAAGCGACTATTGCGTACAAAAAAAACGCAGTTGTCAAGAAATAGCAAACGTCACTGTCAATTACCAGGCCTACAACTTGTCATTCCGCTGTTTGTTGTGACTGGAAGAAATGAGCGAGATTTTAAATTGTTTTATGGAAATTAATTTATTATTAATAATTATTAATTAATTAAATTATCATACAGAATAAAGAAGATTTAGTAAAGAATATTTTATTTATTTATTTATTACTGAGCTAAATATGTGACAATGCATGATGATGTAAATTTCCATCAAATTGCTTTTTGCATAATACCTATTTTTATTTACACCAAGATTTTTTTAAATATTTTTCCTTTAATCTAGAGCATTAATTACATCACCCTGTTTTTTTTTTAAAAAAAGAAAAAATCATGCAAAGAAGGGTTAAAGTACTTTAACATACACGAATGTAACTACGCATTCTTATAAACGGAGACTTTTCAATTATCCCTGCTGCCATAATAATTTAAACTTCTTTCTAAACGAAAAACACTATCGCAATCTGCATGGATGGTTCTCAGACAATCAACTCCCTAGCTCATGGCCCCGAATGAGAAGATGCAATGCAACATCTCGAATTACTTCGGTGTCAGTATCGAGTTTCAACCTTGAAGCTCTGGAAATCAATTTCTGCAACAATAAGTTAAAAATATCGTGGAAGGGGCTCTTCTCACCGACGCAACTCTGCAGAATAATAGGTCTGATGAATAACTAGTTTTCGCTCTCGCTTGCTCTGAAATTAAATATGGCTCGCATCGGGAAATTTAAAGATTAGAAATATGAAAAGAGATTAAACAATAACTGGTCTTTATTTGCACGGTTTTAGCGTTTCAGAATAGACTGGGATTTTTTTAAAAATGTATTTGTGCAGGGAATTTCTTGTTGCCAATTTCTGAAAGAGTATTCCTCGGTAAATAAGAATTATTTACGAATTATTTTTAAAAATTGAATTCGGATGTGTGTGTGTGTGTGTGTGTGTGTGTGTGTGTGTGTGTGTGTGTGTTTAGTAATTTAAGTTATTAAGTAATAGCTTAATTAAGTAATTTAAGTAAAAATAATTCGTATTTTAATGACATACTCATTAAAATTGAAATGTATAAAATATTCTCTTTTTTTGATTCTCAAATTCTTAAAAGTGATAAACTGTTAAGATTATGCAAAAGCTTAATTTAAGAAAAGAAAAATTAAGAAAAATGTCAGCGGACTTTTAATTCTTCTAAAAATAAGATATAAATTGGATATTTCTCCAGATTTTTTAAATTCATTTTAGATTAACAACTTCTCGAATGACAAAAAGCTGCAACAAATGCTTCTAGAAAATCACAATACTTTCTTCTTTCTATAACAATCGACTGATTTATCAAGTTCTTTAACAGTTTATGAAATTGTTGTAATTATCCAAAGGTATTTCGCTCAGACGCAAAAAAAAAACAGTAAATGTTTAAAAAATTTCATAATGTTTAGAAATATTTTTTTTTAATTTAGCTCTCTTTAAAATCAGTTCTGTCCAGGAAATAATTTAAAATGACTTCATTTAAAAAAAAAAAGAGTTTAGAATGTGTTTTTCCAAATAATGTATTACATATAAAAATATTGTAGAGATGTCTCAAATATTTCTCATAAACACATCGTTCAGAAATAAAAATTTAAAAATTAAGTAGAATCTATGTATCACAAAAAACAAGTTGGAATGTCATGAAACGTACAAAAAAAGTTTATTAAATTTTCCAAACGACAAATCGTACACAAAAAGTACTTCTTAATACCCAATATGCTTTAATATTAAAATAAAAATGAAAGTATTGATGAATAAAACAGTATTTCCAAAAATACATTTTATTATTTAGGCTAGACTTTAGAGAAAAAACTATGTAGTGTATTAATTTAATTTTTTCCCTAAATTTATCTCGATTAAACCATTTTATTGCGTTTATTAAACCAAGTTAATTTTTAAACACATTTTGCATGAAATTCCAGAATCTTCTTTATTTCTTTCTTAAGATAAATATGCGTACTAAAGAACATAAAAAAAATTTAAATACAAAAAGATTGAAAAATCTTTATATTATATAACGACTAATGAATTCTTTCAATATTTATAATACTGTCTTCATAAAATCGACTTAAAGATTTCTCTTTTAATAAGAAACAAAACTCACTAGTTTCAATTATCTTAATAAGTTATTTCGTTTTATTGTAAAACAAATATTTTTCAATTTAATTTAATCGTAGTAATAATTCTTTCTTTAATTGCTTTGCAATAAAAAATATTTTATGTTACACTGCAATATGCATTACGTCTCCAGTGTTTAATGAAGCCCGTTTTTGTTATAATGCAATCATTAGTTTTATTTTATAGAATTTAATTTTTTTTCAATTATTTATGAAGTTTATGATTTATATTAAGGTTTTTCTATAAAATAATATAATTTAGAAAGTTGAAATAAAATGTAATACCATATATAAGGTATCTTTTATACGAATAAGTGTTTATGCCTACTTAATAAAAATGTGATAATATTTAAGTACATTAATAGTATTGAAATATTAAGCTAATTTTTTTCTCTGAATTAATATCAGTTATTTATAACTTATCCATATTTTATCATTTCCTAAATTAATACTTAATATACGGTAGTTTTCTTTTTTGTATTAATACAATTTTTATTTCAACAATTCAATTCAACAAGAAAATGCATTTCCTTAAGGCCGGTATAGTCTAGTTGGTAGAGCGTTGGACTAGTATTCCTTAGGTTGCGAGTTCGAATCCCACCAGCTGAAGACTCATCTTGTATGGTAGTGACGGACGCACATTAAATCTGTGATGGTCACAAAATACTCCTTGTCCAGAATAATATAACTGTGGGTACTGGATTAGAGGGGATCGTTCTCTGTTCCAAGTCTAAATTATGTTCTTTGAATGAGATCCGCCCCATATAAAGGGTTAGTGACGTGTGTGAGCTAGAAAATAGACTTCTGCCCTCGGGTGTTCAGAAGTCCTACCCTCAGAAACTATTGAGCCCCTCCTTCCAATGTAAAGCGGAATACGACAACAATAACTAATTTTTCCGCTTTACAATATTATAAAATCTAAAAGCAATTGGTTATTTATAATCTAATCCTTTATTTAAATGAAAATAAATTATTCAAATAAAATCATATTTCGTTATTTTTAACTCGGGTTTTTCTAAGAAGAAATTAATCATGCATCTTTGGTTTGGTATGTCTTTAAATGACACCTAATATAGATTACTTTATTTTAACATTAATGCAAATAAAATTGAATATCGATTATCTTGTTCTCTTCAGAATTACTAGCAGCTAAAATGTGTATACACTCAACTATAAATCATAGTGTTCCTTTGTGTATTAACCGCTGTACCTTCGAAAAAGTCAACCATTTCAAAAACTTTGGCACGATTATAAATGACAATAATAAAATGAAAGTAGAAATTGATAACAGAATAAAAATGGCTAGCAAATGTTTCTTTGGACTTTAAAGCTTGTATATACAGCAAATGTAGCGAAATCATAATGCATTAAGTAACTGAAATCAAGAGATTAAAAAGTATTTTATTTATCAACTAAATATTTTTCAATCAAAATATTTTATTTAAAATATTTTATTTATCAACTAAATATTTTTCAAAATATTTTATTTAAAATATTTTATTATCAAGAGTGAAAAATATTTTATTTATCAACATTGTAGATTTATAAAATTCAGCTTTTAAAACTGAAGAACAAAATAACATTTTGCGTCAGTGTCAGTCAAATCGTTGAAGACATTAAAAACTCGCCACGCGTCCACCATTTTGGAATCAGAATTTTACAACCTAAACTAATTTTTTTTTTTTTTTGGATTTCAATGAAATAAAAGTTTTGATTTCTGACATTTGTCAATCTACATGGAAAAAATCTACTTTGGTGATGATATCGCTGACGTTCAGCTTGCTTTTAAATAGAATAATTAAAGAAAGAAATAATAATAAGCATATTTCGATGGATTTAAAATTTACTTTTTTTATGCAGATGAATTAGTTACTCATATCTGCCATGAATAAAAAGTGTATTCATAAGTGTATTCTTTAGGCAGAATAACTCGAAATTAAATGAACTCGTCAAGTAAAATTTTTGATATTGTGAATATTTAAAAATTTTCTGAGTATTTAACAATTATTTAACTGCCTGTCTTTAGATTTGTATATAACGTAAATATTTGTTTGTAAACAGGATATCTCAAAATCACAACAAACTAGTTTATGTTTAACTTAAAAACTCAACTAATCTAACGATTTGTTTCAAATTTTAACTCCTTTTAGTCAAAAAAAGAAAGAAATGTGCTATTTCAACAGGCAAGTCAAATATCCTTTATTATATGACAAAGCTAAATGAAAAACATTGTTAAAATGCTATTTTAACCTCTTCGCCGTCTGTAACGCATCGAGTACGTTCAAGTGAAACTTTTGCAGGGTAACTGTAACGTGCGTCTTTCTACATTTAAAAACTTTAAATGCAAATGTAAAACTTCTACATTTAAAACTTTAAAGGTTTAAAACATTTTATAGCTTGTTACTTGTTAGAATTTTTATTTTTGTTGGTTCTTAAGCAACAAAAAATATATATAAGAGGCTCTCTGGGTAGAAAGTTTTGTGGAATGCTAAAGGATAAAACAAAATGTGAAAAAATATAACCAAAGACTTGCTAAACTCAATAGACTAACTTCTGACTTGTCGCTAAAAAGCCTTTTTGGACATATTTTATTATATTGAATTACCGCTTTTATTAGTAGTTGTACAAAGGTTTGGCAAATAAGAAAAAAAATTTAAAATTTAAAATTTTTGAGAGTTTTAGATTTAAAAAAATCTTCAATATTCACGTAAATTGAATTAACTGTTAGATTTGTAAATCAAAATTCTTGTGACACAAGTAAAACTATCATAAAATAGCACGAAACACAAAATTTCAACAAAACATACATTCTTTGCATTTTACTGATTCATCAATGATGCCACTCACATCTATATTAATAAAAATGGAACTCGAAATGCGTTGCTAAGCGCAAAACTAGAGAACGGCTCGACCGTTTCGGCTAATTTTTATTTTAATATTTTCGTTAAGACACGAGGATGGTTCTTATGGAGAGAAAAAATTAAAAAACTGTGAGGAAAATAGTTAAAACGACACTTTTCTTACTTTCCCGCCAAAAATCTTCATTTCCTTCCCCCGCACCAACTGAGTGAGATAGCAGGAAGTAATAAATTATTATTTGTTTAGAAAGAAATGTGCGAAGTCAGTTGGTTTTCATTTATAGATAACGGGATGTTTAAAAAAGAAAAAAAATAGTCGCTTTTATTATTAGTCTGTTTGGATATTTAATCTATGCCTGCTCGAAATAAAGTCTGGTCAGGGAAGAAAAAAAATAACAAAGCGAAAATAAGGTTTGTAAAAAGAAAAGTAGTGATTAAAAAAAGGAGAGAAAAAATTAAAAGAAACGAAGGGTGTGTATGTGTCACCATTATTTTCTTTGTGCGCGGCATTTTCCAAGCTGTTTTTAAACTTTCGCATCTCTTGAAAACAAATTGTGTCGTTATTTGTTTAGTGCGTTTACATTTATGAAAATTAGAATTAGAACTGTTAGACCTTATTCTACAAAAACATAGAATTTTAGACCTTCCCCTCCACCATTTAAGTAAAATATCAATTCCGGGACAATCATTGCTCGGATAGAAAGAGAAAGATGAGTAGTACAATGAATAGAACTTCTGAAGAAAATAATACTAAATAATACTATAAATGAATTATATGATTATCAAAATTTGTTTGGTTTAAAAATATTTTGGTGAAAAACCTGTTATGAGACACAGCTATATAAAATATTATATGAAAATTTTAGTGAGCATTAATACTGGCGAACCGACTGGTTGCCAAAGGCGGCTAGTAGAAAATAAATATCTAAAACTTTTTAATAATTCTTATCTAATTCAATCCGACAAAATCTTAAATGTATTGTGAAACTCGAATTAATATTTCATGTTCCATTAAATAAATAGTAGTTAAAAAAACACCGCGAGAGACATGAATATCATTATGTTGGAAATCGCTAGAGCAAATTAAATGTTCTATTCATATAAAATATGATGAAAAAAAGTTTAAAAAATGAAAATTTGATGCATGCATTTATAAATGATGTATATTTAAGAGAATTTTATATACATAAATTCTTTTTTTAGATTTCCTTTGAAATCGTTTGGATACTAAAATTATTTATGATCGTTTTATTCAAACTATTATAGTTAATGCTTAGGCATAGCTTTTACAAATTCCCATCTTTTTTTAGATTTCCTTTGAAATCTAAAAAAAGATGGGAATTTGTAAAGCTTTTTTTAGATTTCCTTTTAGCAGGGGAATGAAATGAAATGACGTTCCAAGAAATTTTATGAATATTTCAGAGCATCTAATTACCCACGAATTCAATATAATTAAGATATGCATATTTTCTAAGCGATTTCTAGAAATAAATGCTTTGTTTTTAGGAGTTTGGAAATTTAAATAGATTTGTTTGAAGAAAGGGATATAGAAGAGAAAGCGTTAACATATAATTGAAGAACTAATTATAATTCATCAAGAAATTTAAAATCTCTCTCTCTATTTCTGTATTTAAACAAAATTAACACTAGAAAAATGAAAGCTTATTTTTTTATTAAAAAAAGAAGTGAAATCTGATATTGTTAATTTCATGTAGTATCGATGAATCATGTAGTATCGATGAATCAAAATGATGATTCATATTTTCACATGACTCATATTTCTCAATCATTAACATTTAGAAAAGCATTGGTTTTTTTACCATCTCAAAAATCAATCACATTCAAAAAAAATTTCCTTGAAAAATCAGCTTAAACTGGTTTGAAATAATCAGAAGACTATCGGATTATGCAGGCTTTGATGTTTGGGAAGCGATGGCTTTTTTTTCACCTAATATCGTTGGAGAGCGAAAGTTTCTTTTGCTAACTAGGAAAATTATATATTTATAATATTGTGTGTGTGTGTGTGTGTGTGTGTGTGTGTGTAACAATTTCTTACAACCCTACTCTTTATCGACCAGAGAGGAGAATTAGGTGCTCGAAGATCATTTTCGCCAAGTTGTAACATTTTACTGGTGATAAGTCGCCCCTAATAACTATTTATTCTATTAGCTATTTTCTAATAACCCCTGTTTATCATTTTCTCTTAGCCCTAAAAACGAAAAACTAATGCATCAAAAGTGGTAAATCCCCAATTTTCTGACATTTGAGGAGGCATTTGAGATTTCCATAACCAAAAACGAAACAACATGTTCTCACATAAAAACAAATACAGCAGATAGAGATAGAAAATTAAAAATGATTAGTGTATACATCAGAAATCATTGAGCTAGAAAGTTGACTTAACTATCGCTATATGAGTAATTGATATGCCTCCAATATGGAAATTGAGGATTATAGTTCAAAATTATTATCTCATGAAACTGATTTTTTTGTTACCTGAAATTTCAATTATTTATAATTTGATAATATTATAAATAATATTATTTGATAATAATTTTAATGATAATAAATGATTTAATTTTAATGATATTAATTTTAATGGTAATAAATGATTTAATTTTAATGATACTAATCCCTGTTTTGCTTTATTTCTAACTTATTAAAATTTAATTTAATACAGGTTTGCAACAATGTTTTTGATGTTATGATGAAATTCAATTTATCTATTAAAACATTTAATCATATGCTTTTAACAACAACAACAATAATAATAATAACAAATAACTTTCTTTGAATGTTTTCGAAGTAGGATTTTCCCATCAGCTATTATTTCTTAGAGTATATAAACTTTTTTTTTAATTTACATGTTCAGAGTTTGCGCTGAGAGGATTAAATCAAATTCCTGGTTTTCAATCCTATCAAATAACAAGGTAACACTCTAATTACTTGTATTCCATATTAATTAAATGTATTCCATATAGACAAGAAAGCTGATATTCCGAGCGAACGAGAAGGTCCAAGTAACCGAAGATAGCAAACGATTTTTTATTTTAAAAAAGGGGATTAAAAAAGGAAATCATGAATAGCAATTTCAGTTATCAAGTGAGAAAATTATTATTTTAAGTCATTAGTTATCTTAATTAATTTAAATCATTAACCAATTAAAACCGGTTTGAAGTTAACCCGGGAGCTCAAAATATGACATCAATGGCTAGTGAAAAGCATCCATTTACCCTTATCTATGTGGAATGTAATAAATAATTAAATATTTAAACATAAAAAAAATATTCCACAAAAGATGTAAATTGCGAGAGCTTGTATAGAGGTGACGGATATGAAGATTTCGTTCAAAAATATCCAACGCTGCTGAAAATATTGCATATTTTCTAAAGGGTTTTTCATTCTAAACACCTTCGTTTTGAAGAGTGCATAATTGCCTTGGTGTGAAAACACCATGTGCATACAATAATAAAGCATCGTCAAAAAAAAAAAAATTTTTTTTTGCCTTTTCTTATCGGCATTTTTGGGCGCCCTCTAGATTATCTAAATGATATTACTGGTCAAATATTTTGGTACTTACTTATTTTTACCGTCTCAAGGTTTATTTGGCAATTTTCAGATTGCGACTAAGTCGAATTAACACTTAACACTTAACACCACACCACACCTCCGTTTCAAGGGCTCAAATGGCCCCTTTCCGGTTTGGTATAGATGTAGGTGGACTTTATTAAAAACCAAAAAAAAAGTTACACAGTTGTTGTTACATTATTGGAAAGAAACATACAAGAGACAAAATACACAGACATATAACACAACAATAAGTGATAAAAATTAGAGTGAAGAAGGTCTGGAGTACAAGAAAATGGATGAATGAATATCATAATGTACAGTATGGATGAAAATATGAGGGAATTAAAAAAATTAGTAACTTGAAGGGTTAAAAGGATTTATTATAAAAATGCGTGATATTAATTGATACTCAAAAACTGATGAGCTTAATCGAGCCGTAACAGTTCTCTATGATCAATTAGAAATCTAATCATGTTTATGATTCTTTTTTTGGAAGATGAGTTATTAAGAACTCTTTTAAACCAAAGACTTTCTAGCGAAGATGAGGGTTTTCGAAGGTGCCATGAAACCGTAAAAGGACAGGATGTTGCAAAGTGGATGGGATAGCCGACTTCCCTACAAGAGCAATAGTCGTTTTCTGATAAATGGAACCGGTGATGAAAAGAAGGGAATGGACCATGTCCTGTTACAAACAAAATTTCTTCACGAGTCCAAGAGAGTGGTTGCTGTTTTGCTGTTTTTATAATTTTATATACAGAACGCCCCGTGTTTTCGCAATCCCAAAGAATTTTCCATTTTCTTATAAAAAAATTTTGAAGTTGATGTCTAAGATGACACTGGGGGTTCGGAGCTTCCATCAATGCAAAATCAATAATGGCTGATTTCGCTAGGATATCAGCTTCTTCATTACCCCTATGACCAACATGGGATTTGATCCATCTTAAGAGAATATTTGGGTTTTGGACGAGTAAGGACTGGATGTCTCGGACAAGTTGATGAGGGGAATGGGGATCTTGAATTGCCAGCAAGCTTGAAAGACTGTCTGTCCAGATGAGTTGATGATGGTTTGTATTTATTTATTTTTTAGGGAGGAGGGTAATTTTTAGATTACGCCGAAATCGATTGCCAATAACCAAGATGATGCTGGTTTGTATATTTTTTATGTGTGTGTACTTTGGCTTGGAGGATGTAAAAATAAACAATATTTTTATAAAGTCACTGTCTATATTTTTTTAGTTCTTACTATTAGCTCACACTCTTCCTAAATATATAAATCTTGTACAATTTTTCAATTGTTAATAACATACTTTGAATTCATCCAATCAAGTTCAAGTAAATTTTTTAAAACTAGTAGTGGATGGCATTTAATGTTTATGCAGTTTTTACAAATATTAATTCATTAATTTTTTATAAAAGTAATTCATTAATTTCTTATAAAAATGTAATTAGTTTTTACTAAATAAAAATTAATTTTCTTACCAAAATCATCATCCCCCCCTCACCAAATATATAACGAATTCAGTTTGTTTTTTCCCGCACTAATGATGTTAGACTTAACATGTTTTCAGCTGATTATTTTAAAAGGTTTTGTTTATTTTCAAAATATTTGATTCATTTAAAACTAAACATTGTAACTTCATCGATTTTTTTTCAATTCATTTTGAAGTAATTTCGAATTAAGATAATACAGAATAAAGAAAATTAGAAATTTCTAATCTGCTTTGCGTTATCCCAAATGATTTAGAAAATTCACGCATTTTGCGTTGCTGCAATTGTCTTTGGGTCCTCAATTGGCGCTGAAAATTCAATGCTAGTACAATTTTTTGATCAATTATTTATAGTAACTGTAATTATTAGGCTTGGATAGCCTGGTTGGTAGAGCGTTAGATTCAAAACCGTTGGGCTGCGAGTTTGAAACCGCTAAGACTGTGAGTGTGCATGTGTGGTGGACACTAAATCTGTCGTTAAAAACTTCGGCCCTAGTTTGCTCAGAGGTCATGACCTGACCACTGCACCCCTCCTTCCGTTGTAAAGCGGAACATGAGAACAACAACACTATTGTAATTATATAATAAAAAGTAGCTAAAATAAAAAAATTCATAATAATCTAAGTAGGAATTGATAATTTTTTTTTAATTACGTGTTCCGCTTTTCTTCTTTCTTGACAGTTTGCATGTGAAATTTGAATCATCCAGTGTGGATGACGTAAAAATAAACATGTACAAATATTTTTATATAAGTGTTTATTTAAATATTTAATGCTTTTATTCT
>JAOUZG010052315.1:4860093-4881102 GCA_026289955.1 Argiope argentata | reverse complement strand
CTTCTATTTTTCATGACTATTTGATTTGTTATAGAGAAACATCGAAACATTTTCAGTTCTTTACCCTTTTGTTCAGTCTCTGACTCTACAAATGAAGAATGCTCGTGAAAGTATTAAAAATAAAGCGTGAAATTAAAGAACTTCTATGTAAAAATACTACGCTTCATTTCATAGTATATGGAATTATGAAATGTGCTAAATATATTTGCTATTTTTAAACATAATCTTCTATTTTTCATGACTATTTGATTTGTTATAGAGAAACGTCAAAAAATTTGCTGTCCTTAACCCTTTTGTTCAGTCTCTGACTATACAAATTAAGAATGCTCGTGAAAGTATTAAAAATAAAGCGTGAAATTAAAGAACTTCTATGTAAAAATACTACGCTTCATTTCATAGTATATTGAATTATAAAATTTGCTATATATATTTGCTATTTTTAAATATATTCTTTTCATGACTATTTTATTTGATATAGTAGAACATCGAAAATTTTTCAGTCTTTAACCCTTTTGTTCAGTCTCTGACTATATTAAGATTTACGCATTTCTTATAAAACGACGACGTAGAATCGAACGTACTTCATAAGTCACTTCACCCCTCACTTTAAAGCGGAAAATTTAAGTTAAGACATAATCCAGCCATTTGACAGCTATTTGTATTTGCAATGCGTTTGTAACAGTTGCGTGTATCTGATTTAAAAACGCTACACGCAATGTACAACTTACACAAATGAATTGATTGATGGCGCTCAATCAACAATAACGCCTCATTCTACTGTCACGAAACAGACAACATCAAATCAAGGGAGAGAAAAAAAAACTTGTCTTTGACGGAATTTCTATTGTTGAAAGTACTTGTAATATTTTATTTATAATATTGTAGCAATTTTTAGATGTATTTTCTGATGCAGGTTCAAAGTAGACAGTTTTGAAAGATCGTAAACATATTTGCTTTTTCAAGTTAATGGACACTATAATCTTTATTTTATTGCTGATTTAGCCCATTATTTTCTCGGTTTTTGTTAATACCATTATGTCGATTTATTTTTTTGTGTGCGTTTTATTAACATTTCCTATCATAATTTGGTTGGAATTGTATCAAACGGAAATGCATATTGATCCATAAAATTATTTTTAAAAAAATGGAACATTTTCATGGGCGTAACTATGACAAGAAGAGACATGGCCAATTTTTAACACCAAATCATATGATGATGTTGTCGTGTCCGCTTTTTCCACGGAAAGAGGGGTGCAGTAGCTTCTGAGGGTATGAACCCCTGACCACCCGAGGGTAGAAGTCTGACTTCTAGCTCATATGAGGATGAAACACACACCCACACGCTTACACAACCCCTTTTTACAGGGGGGCACATTCACACATCTCACATATAGAACACAGAACAACAACCATGCCCGAACCGGGACTCACAGAACAAGTAAAAAACGCGCTACCTCTGCGCCAGAAAGCCTGCAACCCTTAATCATATAACTGATATATAAAGAAAAGACATATAAGTTCTCATTATGTTCTAAAACTGGACTCGCATCTTCTATCTCTACACCTTTGAATACTGCAACGATTTTTTCATATCATCGTAGAGAGAAGAAAGAAAAAGGCGAGTATAGACGATTTAATAATAAAAAAGAAATTAAGAAGCAATAAATTATGTTTGAATTCTATCATTCAATTTATTTTAATTAGATAATCAGATTTTGGTGTAGTACTGGAGTTGATTTGAAATTCTTTCGTTGCTTAAAACTGTGGTTAGATGACAACAGTTGTACCGATATCGTTCTTCGTACTTTCACTTCATATCAGCATGGAAAAGTTGCCTCTCAGGAATTTTATACCCTCAAGGTCAATATATACAATGAAATTTCCGTTGAAATGGTTCTCTAACTTTAGATTCTCTTGCCATGAAATTGGGACTGCCATGAAGCTAACACTGCCTTTTTTAACCGTTAGATCACAAGATAGAAAAGTTTCACGCAAGATACAACCTCACAAAAGATCACAAAATAGAATAATTCTTTAGTATTTTTTTCAATATTCACTGGAATGAATATATCATGCATTAATTATTCCGTTATGTTCTTACTATTAATAAATTTATTTATCGCTCAGTAAGTGATACAATAGAGAGGTAGAATTATGTATGGGGACGAGTGGCTAGATAACCCATAGAGATACAAGTTGATTCAGAGACAAAAGTTGAACTTTAATTATCTAGTTGTACGATATTTGTTATAGCCCATACATTGAAGTACAAAAAAATAAATATATGATTAATATATTTTTACCAGTCACCTATAGAAGAAATCGGTAAATAAATATTGATTTTTCTAACGAATACATAAAACATTTTTTATCACACCTTTCACGACGAGAACGATTCCATAAATACGTAATTTTTGTCACCTATAAAAAAATGAAATATTTATTGTAACATTTGTAAACATTTCTAACTCTGAGCAGAAAAGAAATATTGGCTGTTAAAGAATTTGTAGTTCCTATAAAGAAAAATTTGTAATTGACTCATTTGTACTAATCATATACAGAGAAATAAATAAATAAGTACTGACTATTTTTGAACGAATATTCAAAGCATTTTTTGAGCCAGCTATTTGACGACACAAAGAACTCCGCTTATTTGTATGCATCATCCATGAAGAAGAAGAAAAAAACAAACAAAATATCATAAATTCGTACTAGCTATTAAACAGAAGAGAAATATTCGCTGATACAGAATCCTATTTTATAAATTTAGGTCAATTGATATCTAACTTTTTCAAATAATTTATAAGCGAAAAGTTATATATTGATATATTTGTGACAGTCACACAATAAAACAGCAATAGAGAAAGACGTATTAACACATTTATAATAGACCATAATTCTTTTCACACATAAGGAAAAAATTAGTTATTAGTAAATAAATTTTTTAGCATCATATATAAGTATATATACATGGTACAGAAAGATAAGACCTGAAATTCAAATATGTATATAATTTTAAATGGGGAAATCAAGCAAAATTTAATGATAGAGAACCATTGAAAAATTTAATGATAGAGAAAAATTCAAAATGTAATGTTAGAGAACCATTCAAAAATTCAATGATAGAGAAAATTGTTAAATTTAATGATAGTGAACCATTCAAAAATTCAATAATAGAGTACTATTGAAATCTTAAGAAAATACTTGCAGTTTGATATTAAATTTTAAATTTTATTTTACATAAATAAATCTTGATAAATAAATGATTAGGAAATTTTTTGTAAGATTATTTAACTTTCTTCTTGCATTTCCCCTTGGTCTTTCATAATAAAATCCCTTCTCAATAACCTCAAGCCAAATTAATTCCAAACTTCTTAATTCTTTCTCAAAGCAACGATTAATTTCGACTACCCGTTGAGCAAGAATTGGAAACAAATTCAAATGTTTTTTATTTATTTATTTATTTATCGTAATCCTTCATTGCGCTGATTTGCATTCTCCCATTTCACTTCATTTCTCCATTGCTATCTGATGCCGATTTCAAAATTAACTGTGTCAACAAATTATCACGTTTATTTTTATTTCCCAGCAATTTTAAAATATATTGGCAATAGATTGCTTTTCTCACCTATTTTGGACAGAAGGAATGTGAAAAAATTTCGTGTTAATTTCTTCATAGTAATAGTTTCTTTTTTAATTCATTACATTTTGAATCATATCGAATACTTTTACTTTCAAAATTGCCTTTTTACGGCGCTCTTTAAATATATTTTTATAGATCTAGAATCCACTCCCTCCCACCTTTGTTTTTACTTCAAACCTTTAAAACTAAATTTTTTTAACCACTTGATATTTTCGAAATCAGCTTTCAAGAACATAACTTCAGTATTCATAAAGTTCAGTTTATGATCATACATTTTTCAAGCAAAAGCTACTCAAAAAATCAATTTTCGATTATAAACTTTTTAAAAAGCTAACTATTTTGTTCTCATCAGTTAATTTTAATCCTTTTATACTTAAGTTTAACGAAAATGATAAGTTATAAAAAAAATTTGCGTTAATATGCTTCTTAAAAAGGATATTCAATTTTGTATCTATTACAGTGCACACTATGCGTGAAAGGGTTAATTATGTTTTAATTTTTTTTCTATCAAGATTGGCCCTGATGATTAATTTGTTTATAATCTTTTATTATTAGCTTCGGTATAACTTCTCTTTTTATTTATCTTAAAGCACAATACATCTTGAAAGACTTATAATAAAATATTTTGTTTAAAAATTGCTCTTTATTTTTCCTTTTGCTATCTTTTATTTTTGCTTATTCACCATAGATAGTTCACTCTCATGTCGAATAAACGAGTCTACTTTTGATGTCAAGACTAAATGTTATATTTTATCCTCCTAACTTACTTTTTGTTGTTGTTATTGTGATCTAAGACAGACAGACAGACATAAAAAATATATAATTCCAAACAGATTTGGCGGCTCAGGTTTCTCAGAATCTGGAAGTATCATATTCTGGGAGACTTGAGATGTAGAGATTAATTAGATTTGAAGATTGAATTTCTTCCCACAGCTGAATATTTCAGACTTAATTTTAAAATATCGTTTTCATTTTTTTTTTGGGGGGGGGGGGAGAAATAAAGAAACAGCGGAATTAAATTTTTGTATTCGTGCAAAATAAGACACGTATGGAGCTTCTTAATATGCAGATAAAAAGCGCTTATATTTGGGATTCTTTCTCTGTATCAAATTTGACTCAAAATTCGTTTGGATCGCCGCTTTGTACTGATGAAAAACGGTTATAATTTGGGTTTTTTCTCTTTACCAAATTAGACACAAAATTTACTCATAACTTCACATTATAGTGATTAAAAACAATTATATTTTGAATTTCTTCTCATTATCTAACTAAACAAAATTCAAATCTGCAATTTTGATGACAAAACTACGTACAAAATTTTATTTATCTAAATAACTGTGTTTCTCAAACAAACCGAACAACGGATGTCAAATCCGTCGACATATTTAATCCAAAATTTGGTAAAAATCTATTATTTCGATTATAAAATCATTTTTCTCTTTTCACTTATATTGGGACACATACAAATATTATACAAAATTATATAGATTTCCCACTGACATATTTCATTCAAATGTTGTAAAGCCGGCTTTGTGGCACAGAGGTAGAGCGTCTTCCTCGTGTTCTGGGAGTCCCTGGTTCGAGTCCCGGTTTGGTCAGGGTTGTTCTGTGTGCTATCTGTGAAATGTGTGACTGTGCCTCTCTGTAAAAAGGGGCTGTGCAAACAAATGTGGTGAGTGTGTAGCTAAGTCGTACTCTTGGCCCTAGTTGACGCTACTTCAAAAACAAGAGACGCTCCTTTCGGCGTAAATCTGCTGCTGTATCAGCAGGGGGCTTGTCCATGGGCAAGTGCCATAAGTAACAACAACAACAAATTTGTTAAGAATCATCACTTCCGGACTGACATACCAAATTTTATTTATCAAGCATGATCTATGTTTGAATTATTGTGTTTATTGGCAACAATATTTCAAAAATGTTATATATATATATAGATAGATAGATAGATAGATAGATAGATAGATAGATCTTTTAAGTGGCTTTGGACCATAGCGATTCAACAAAATCTGAACCCCTAATTTTGAGTATTATAATAACCTGTCCTCATGTACTTTCAAAAAAGGTGAAGACAAATGAAAATGTTCATTCGAATTCTTTAAGAAACAAGTAAAGATTTCTAATAAGGAAACGACGCGTTATCTGTCTTGTGTCCTCAGAAAACCTCCACCTCAAAGAAAGCAGACTTGACAACGCATTTGAGTAACAATAGATCACCGACAGTCCCTATCGCAGATAAACGCGCTCGTAAAAAGCAAACATACATGCTCCCTTGTTATCAGCAACTGATAACATGACCCGAGGAATTGTTATTCTCCAAGGTGCGGCGACTTAGTCAACCGTCAAGCTCACTCTTTCGCAACACGATGAATAAATAACTTTTAATCGTACAGATCGTTTTACGTTTTATAATTTGATATATTTTCATGGACGGCTGACTCTATACGTCGAAAGCTCGCACTCCTTCCGATTTGAATGATTCACAGGAGGAAAAAAAATAAAAGCCGATGGTAACAGATATTGCTGAAACAGCTATTTATCTTAAACTATTCTGAGATCTTGTTAAAAGAAGATGTGTTTAATAATAAGTCAAAAGAATTTTTCGTTTGAGAGTCAAGTGGATATATAATTTGGAAAAAAAGCATCATCCGTGCTTCAATCTCGAATTTATATTTGAAAAGATTAATGACCGATTGTTTGGAAATTTTAGCAAAATAAAGCTGCTTTCGTAGAAGTGCTTCCGTATAACTTGGTTCTTTAGAATGTGAGTAAAATAATGAGATGCTTGTTTTGAGGAAACTTTTATTCTCTTTGAGCGAGAAACTAAGAATTAAGTATAGGTATTTAATTTGAAAGCATACAGATATTTTTCGCCTCTCAGTATAAAGATGTATATTTCATTATCTGTGGCTTTGTTTATTTAATTCTCGTTAAATTTAAATACCATGAGCTGATTTATCTCTAACAAGAATGTGTATTTCGATAAATAAACCATTTTCATATTTGTAGTTCTAATCCAATTTTATCTTTAGAAAAATATAACTTTATTTGTTGCCATTTTGCTTCAAAACCAAAAACTAAGAAGCTTTGTTTCCAAAAATAAGCCGTTTTTATATTTGTAGTTTTTATCCACTTTTATCTTTAGAAAAATATAACTTTATTTGTTGCCATTTTTCTTTAAAACCAAGAAAAAGAATTCTTTTATTCAAAAAATAGGTCAATTTTGTTATAGTTCCTATGTTTTCCAACTCTTTTTTGGTTTTCGTGTAATCTTAAGAAAAATATCGCTTTCAGGTTGCCATTTTTCTTTACCAAAGCCTTTTAAATTTTATATATAAATTCATAAAAAACAACCCTGCATCGTTTGTTTTATGAAACAATAAATATTTTTCCAACGTCTTTCAAGAAATAATACATAAAAAAAGGAGGCAACATTAGGAATTAAATCTTTTAGTATTGTCTCCCACACGAATCTTATATACACTAAGATATTACATTGACCAAATAATAATTTCTCCTTGCCAAATATTTCATATAAAGAGAATAATTTGATACGCTTTGTGAATGATATTTTTTAGAAAAAAATCATAGTATTTTGAACGAAATTCTGAAGCAGCCATTAGATAGCCAGTTTGAATCGGCAGATATCATAAAATTTTCCTGTTTGAAAGCTGAATAATTTACCATCAATATCAGATACCGTACTTTTAGTTTTTATATTCAATTAAAGTGATGCCTTCTTCCTTCTGAATTCGTAATATCCATATTTCGAATCAAATGAGTATTTGGAAACAGTGATTGGCTCTCATTTGCTCAAATTTTTGAGTTTCAATGTTATAAGTGAAAACCTGCCAAAATAAATCCAAACTTATTAATAAAATTGGACTAAAAGTTAATTTTTCGCAACTATTATGCACTAGTGTCATATCAGATTCTGTTTAGCATTCAAAATTTATTACGTAGAAGGCGAGACATTTTTGGGGAGACCACTCTTGCTGGTTATCTGTATTATTATAGTACATAATATTATCTCATGTCTTTATCAAATCTTTGAGTAAAAATTTCGATGTTCCGAATAAAAATTTAAATTCGTTCTTTGTGAATTTTTAAAAGTAAAACAAGCCTAATATTGTGTTTGAAAGCTCATCAATTTTAAATAATTAGAATAAACAAAATTTCATATCCCTAACCCCTACCCCACAAAAAAACAATGCCTTTCACTGAAATCGCCTTATTTAGTCATCAAATTCTACGCAGCGCAAACATTAATGTCTTACGTATTGTGACATAAGAATTGAAGTTAATATTTCATTTTAATGTTCATCTGTATTGTTATTCAGAAGTCTTGAAAAAGTAATATAATGCATAGTCGATGTTGAAATATGCAAGTTACCAATAAAAATGTGCTCAGAAAGCTTTATTTAAATTTACATTAGTCTACTGCACAAATCCACGGCATGTTTACATTTAGTATGAAAATAGCTTTTCCCCTTGTGGCCTTCCTTTGAAGTTTCCGCATTTAATTCTCTTTTAAAAGAATCATGTATTTTTATGTCTAGTCTTAATTACGGTTACGAAAGTCGAATAATTAGTTTAATTTTCATCATTAGAGATATGTTTATATATTCATGCAATTCGGTTATAATGAATTATGCGATTACAATAAATATGAATGCTTTTATTCACAATAATTCTTGAAAGAGAAAAATGTAATTTTTATTAAAAACAAGCTAATAAATCATTATCGTTACGCATAAGTACTTTAGGCTTAATTAAAGAATGCAATAAAAGATAATTTTATATTTAAATTTAATAAACACGCTGTTATGTTTTCCTCTCATTTTATGAGTCATTGAAAAAATTTTCAGAAGGTCTTTCAAAATATCTTTTCAAAATGGCGTATTTATGAGGACGATTATTGCCTAATCTTTTTTAAAAGTTGATGAAATATGATACGCTTGTGATTTCTGTAAATTTCAAAGAACAAAAAAAAATTAATTCACGTTTAATTTAAGCTGTCTTAATGTGAAGGCAAAGAAATGTTTTAAGTTTTTCCTTTCGAACATAACTCGCAATAACTAAACTTGAAGAAAATATTTCCAACAAATGTCAGTAAAAAATAGAGAGACCATCAGATAAACCAATAGATTTTAAACTAGGATGTGAATTTTTTTTATGAGTAATCAAAAATATTTGTTTCATAAAACCTAGGATGGAATTAGTTTTAAGTCACGTTACAATTTTAAAAAAAAATCTCAAAAATAGAATGCCTGCATTTTTTTCAGATTTTTTTTTTGTGTTTTTCATAATAAAAAAATTAAATGCTATTTGCAGGAGGAAATCCATACTAATTGTTATGTAGCACACTAATTACTACTTAGGAAAAATTTGGAGAAAAATCTTCATATTTAAAAAAGCTTTAAGGTTTTTTAAAAAATTATTTTTTTAATTACTAAATTATTTTAAAAAAATTAGGAGAGAGTTATAGAATACTAATTTACATAAAATATAAGTAAAATATAATTTTAAACAAAAAAACAACAACTTTGTATTGTCACAATAGGTATTGTGACTTGAGCGGCAACACAGATTTTAAAGCTGTCTTTTGTTTGGTTTGATTTAGCTTAGTTATAAAGTGAATTTCTGGGAAAACAGCTTTTATCGCTATATCCATCGTTATTTATATTCAAGTTCATAGTGAAAAACTTAAGAATATATTTTTGAAAACCGCTTTTTCTCAGATATGATTTTAATTTTTGATGTAAATGCAGGACAGAAAGAACAGCAACTGGAATCTATATTAGATGATAAATTCAGTTGGAAACTGGAAAAATATCCAGTAAAGCCGACCTTTGATATTGACATGGGTGGTAAACAGTCCCAAATTCTTGGACCTCCAATGGGTCAACATCCTGGGATCGCGATTACTGGTATCGTCGGTTCTGCAGAACCCCTATTTGCATACCACTCCTTGAGGGGACGACTTTTAGGGGGGTGAATGAAGAGCTACCCTCCCCTCTTCTGGGTCAATGACCACTCCTTGAGTTACCAGAATTGCACTTCTTTGGCAATTCCTGAGTCTACTGTCGAGTTCAGGCAATTCCAGAAAACGTTACGGACACATTGAGATCTGCAAAAGATGATAATTTCTAGCGGGTCGTTTGTGAAAACTGCTGTATTTAGTGCAAAGAACGTTCAACTGAACAGACTAGTTTGTCACGTAAAAATAAAAGTCATTAAATTATAAATTACTTATGAGTAATTCTTAAAATCGGAATTATGTTATGTAATATAAATGTTAAATAATTTTTTAAATAAATGCCATATTAGTAGCAAAAAAAAATGTACTTTTTTATTTAGTGCAAAGAATGTTTGACTGAACAGACTAGTTTGTCACGTAAAATAAAAGTCATTAAATTATAAATTGCTTTTGAGTAATTCATTAAAATCGAAATTATGTTATGTAATATAAATGTTAAATAATTTTTAAAGTAAATGTCATTTTAGTGGCAATAAAACCCCTCTTACCTTTTTTATTTAGTGCAAAGAACGTTCGACTGAACAGACTGTCACGTAAAATAAAAGTCATTAAATTATAAATTATTTATGAGTGACTCTTAAAATTGGAATTATGTTATGTAATATATATGTTATATAATTTTTAAAGTAATTGCCATATTAGCAGCAAAAAAAAAACTATTTTTACTTTCGTTTCAGTAATATAAAGAACTGACAAATAAATTCAAATTGATTTTTAATTTTTTATTTCATAAATTCTATATTTATTAAAACTTTATTAAATTCCGATTTTAATATATATTATCCAAATTCCAAAAATAGAACTTTATTTTATTTTATTTTTCTATTACAAAAGTAGGGACTACAGTTCTATTTTAAAACCACAAGATTCCTTAAACTTGGGCTTTTTATGACCCCTTTTTATGTGTTAAAAAATTTCGTGATTCAATAAATATTGAAGTGACATTAAAGTTAGGGGGAATAAGTAAGAAAATCAAGTTTTAATTAATGGTTATTCGAAGAAAATTTAAAACAGATACTTTCCAATTTTGTAATATTTTTTAGTAAAAATCATTTTTTAGTTATTTTAATTATTTGAAACTTTGCGAAGTTTACCATAACCTAATGCGATTCCTCTCTAGATCCTTTTTTTAAAAAGCAATGATTTATCGCAACACTTATTATACTAATAAAAATGTAAATATTTCTTTTTAGTATGTTTGGATTATCAAGAATATAATGCATAATAATTGTATTAAATAAAGAAATAGAAATTAGATGTAAAAATTATTTATAATAATTTAATAGAAACTTCAATGAAAAGAATTGCTCCCTATTGCTGTTGTCGATGAGGCTTACGAAAATACGTACTTCTAAAATTTTCGAGACTACAAACTCATTTGTTAGATCTGGTCTTACATTACAAAATTATAAACAGTTTTAAAAAAATATTTTGTACTAAACCTGATATTTCAACTGACGCTTTATTTATATTAACCACACCCATTTGTGTCAATTTCCGGTAGATGACTCACCAGAAAAATGATATGATAAGGGTATCAAAGTTTGAAAAAAAAGAAGTTATGTATTCCTACCATGAGCTTGAAAGAAAGGAAAAGAAAACTTCTAATTATTCGACTCGACTAAAAATGATTCAAATATCTAGAATTATGCTTTATTTTTTTCGAAATAAGCATCATTGTTTTTATAATTAATTGTCATCATTTTTTAAATCTTTATCCATTTAGAATTAGATAAAATGGGATGCCATATAGTCATTGCTATTATTAATCATTTATATTTATAAGCATAAGCTTGGTTCATTATTTTTATATATTACATTGAAATTAAAGATAAGAATTTTATAATCTATATATATATATATATATATATATATATATATATATATATATTTGGTTAACCACTTGTTAACAGTTAAAAAATTCTATTTAAATTACTTTTAGTTCTAACTCAAATGTAAATGTCGAAGTGAAATGTGATATTTATTTTTAATAAATAAATTTCAGCGTATATAAATGATTAAAGAATTTTTATTGTTATACTTGTTACAATTGCAAGTAAGAGTGTTACTTATTATTATTTTTTTTGACTTAATGCATGATTTAAATATTTACTCATTTCCCGCTGATATTTTCGAAAGAAAATACCTTTTTTTTAGTAATGGAATGAAACATCCTAAATCATCAATCGCTAATTAACACTGTAATTTGATATCAAAATTTTGTGTCTTATTATGTTTACTCCAATTAATTTTCGACAGCAATGTTCTATGTTGAGATATATTGATTTTTCGTAAACAACATTTCCTCCGTAACATTTTCTAAACTAAATTAATTTTCAGAAACAGTCTGAGATGTCCATATTTAATACAAATAGACATAAATACATTCGTTGAATTAAGAAAAAAAATACGTAAAATCCATTTATATCAGATGTCATAATTTCTTTTCTCATTTTTACGGTTAACGGAAATGATAAAGCTCTCGAAATTCTTATGTCTTAGTCATATTTTCCATCATTAGTTTTGCAGATACAGACATTTAATCGAAAATGAGCGAATAATTAGAAATACATACATATTTTCTTGTTATTTTTACATTTAAAAAAAGAGAGAAAAAGAGGATTCTTCTTTGCATTCAAGTAATTATTTCTCCTATTCAAGTTACATTACCTACAAATGACGTTGAAAAAAATTCCATTTAAACATGAATACTGCATTAATCCATTCCTTTCTTAATAACGCCTTGAAGAGTTCTCGTTATTTGAAAGCATTTTAAATTAATCTCATTTTTAATTGCTTTTAACTTTACAAAAATAGCTATTTTTGCTATGCACATCTTATTTCATTTTCAAAGGAACGACGCGAGTTGTCATAGTAACGGTTTGTACCTGAAAAATTGGTAGAATTTTCATTCGGTGGGGAAAAAAAAGATTATGCAAACGGCTAATCGTTTCTCTTTTCCATTTTTTTTACGTATTTTTAAACCAAAATCAATACGGTTTCATGTAAATTTGCATGTTATTTTTAACTTAGCCTTGTGTTTTCGAAGAATCTCGTTAAAGTTTACAGATTTAAATTATTATTTCGGTGAACACAACTTAAAAATATGTTTTTTATAAATTTTAATATCGCTACTATTTTTTTACTTGTCGAACTGTATAATTGTTATTTTCGAAATGTAAAAGACGTACATAAAAATTAAAAAAAAAAAATGTATTTATTGAAATTGTTTTAAAACCCTCACAAAAAAGTGCCCACTTGTTTCTCTCCCTAATTAAAAAGTAAATTGTAATCAAATTATAATAAATGCAATTTAGATATTAAAAGAATAATGTCTAATCTTTAACACTATTATATAGTTGATTTATAAATTAATTATCGAAAATTCATGGCATCCTTTTATTTGGCATATTTATATCTTTTTGCATTTAAATAAGTGAACTCTTTCAATAATGCTGTCTGGAATTTCTTTTTTATTAATTTAATAATTGAGCTTTATTCAAATATATTGAAATTGTACTTAATTTTCCTTTTCTTTTCTATTTTTAGACAAGGATAATTTATAAAATGATTTATGATAAATTATCATTTATGAATGATTCATTAATTATCCCAGTATAGTTTGAAATGATTGTATTTTTAGCCAAATGCTGCTTAGAATAGGAACTTGATTGAGATGACTTTTGGTTATATGTAATTTTAGATATTTGTTACTCATTTTTGTAGCATAAGCATCTTTGAAACCTCTTATTTTTAAAGGCAGATCAAAATTTTTAAATGCAATCAAAAACTAGCTATCTACATTTTCTTTTATCTACCAATTCCATTATAACTTTTTATTGATAATAGCAATACATTAAAGTAAAAAACCAGGAAATTTTATTAGAAATTTAAAAACTTTTGTTTTTATTTTATTTGAGCTGTTTGAATAACTACTCTTGTATTATTTTATTATGAGTATTATTTCAAATTATTAAAAGATGATGTCATACCATATTTTGAAACTATAAAATCAAAGAAAAGCAAAATGGAAAAGACCTAAGCAAATTATCTGTACCACAATATCAAAATGAACATTGTATTTAGAGAGCGCAAATACTGCTACAACTAGAACACAAATGAAAAGAACTAATTATTAACTGGTTTGTTCTATATAACTCAAATTACATTCTTTACAATTTAGCTAATAAATTAGATTTTTGTTTTTACAAAAGGTTTCCAAGTTTGTTAAATCATTATTAACTTTTTCTTTGTCTGCAAGTGGACAAGTCATACATTTTTTATTACTACAAGCTCTACATTTTTAAAATTTTTTAAATAAAACAATTGAGCTAGTAACTTAAAAAATTCACCTTCTACTCTATTGATTTTTCACCTATTGATTTTTGTTGACGCCAAAAACCTTATCAGAAAAATATCATGTTCTGACCTGATGATAAAAAAAAGACTCGTAACATGTGTACGAAATGTAATGCACCCTTGAAAATTGCAATGCGTTTCTCATCTTTTCATAGCAAATAATATACCATTAGATTTAATTTTTTTGTGATTGTAAATAAAGAAGTGTTCCTTGAGAACTATACTTTCTGCCCCTAAAAGTTTAATGATAACAAAATTCGATAAAATAAAATATATTTTCTAAAATACTATTGTTTTATTATTAATAAAACATAAAAAAGGGGAGAAATTCATAAGAGGAATGAATGACTCTTAGAATGGATAATGATGAATAAGTACTCGTCGTGCAAATTTCATTTTGGAATCCTATGCATATTTTGCAATAAAAAAAAAGAAATTCACATCATATCTCAATGCAAAAAGAAGACAGTATATATTAGATGGCTTTCGCATATAAATTTGTCATGTGACTCTGAAAAGAAGTAAATCGACACCATTTAACTGTTGTGCATGAGTACTTGAAAATATTAATAGCATCATGAAAGAATGCCATTCAACTCCTAACTACTCTAATAAAACATGAACAAATCTATATATAAAAAAAGGTAAAAACCGAGTATTCCGTTAACAAAATTCTTGGAGAACGACATCGACATTCCTTCTAAAATTCAATACATAAATATTAACTCTTTATCACCGACAGTTAAATTAATATCCGCCATTCCAAACAAACAATGCAGCCATCTTCCAAACATCAGCAGCAGAGAAAAAAAAAAATAAACAGAAGAGACCTGCACATTTTCGCTAATAGCAGATGTTTCTGAAAAAAAGAGCTATCAGATCTCAACTCTGCTGCACGGAGCGAAAATAAGAAGAGGCTTGTGATTGATCTTCTATTCTATGCAGACTCGAAAGTTTATTCTGTGTGAGGAGAGGTTCATCTAATCTAAATAATTACTGAATACGAAATACGGGCGAGATGGGTTACTGCCGAAGGTTGTTTAATCAATACGCGCAGTTATAGAAGTTTCATATTCGCTCGATATTAACTTAATTTGCAACTGTGCGTTCGCGTTTTCGGGGTGCCTCGCCTAGGGCTCTGCTTATGAATGAGAAATAATAAATTTTTCACAGGTGCCTTTTATATTTTTACTTCTCTCTTTTGCACAAAAATATGATGCGAAAAGAGAAATTTGGCATGAATTTGCATGACGCTTCTCAAGATGAATTCATTTGGTCTCTTTTTCGAACAAAGGAGTAGATTTAATTTTGTTACAATGGTAAAGTTGGAGTGTTAGAATTTCGGACGTTTATTATGGATATTTATGTTTAGTTAGAGATCCCCAATTTAAATATGGGATATACATTTTTAACGCTAGTGTGTTTTGTTTGGGTATTCTTATCCACGTTATATTCTGTTTTATTTATCTTACAAATACATCGTTAAGATATTCATTGTTATTATAAACTACTTTTTACCCTCGATTTCTTACGCATGGAAAAGCTCACAGCTAATCTAAAAATAATTTATTTACAGTGCGTACCTCAAATAAAGCAAAGATAATAAAGTCCGCATTTCTTTAAAATCAGGTTAATTTACTTTAAAATCTATTTTATTCGTCAATCGAGATTGAGATAGCTACAATAGTATTACACAAATATTTTTTAACCTTCAATTAAAATGAAAACACAGTTGTCAACAATTACAACACACTGTACATACGTGAATTTTCTATTCCAGTTGGGGTAACGCAATACAGATAAGAAATTTTTAATTTCATTTATTCAGTTTTATTTTAATTTAAAAGTACTTCAAAATAAGTCCAAAAAATCGATTAGCTACCAATGTTTAATTTTAAATGCATCGACACTAAGAAAATAAATAGAATCGTCTAAAATATTCGCTCAAAAACACGTTAAGCCTAACTTCATTATCATGGGGGAAAAACAATTCTTACTCATTTGGCGGTGGGGGAGACATTTGGCGGGAAAATAAGAAAAGTTTCTTTTTTACTATTTTTCCGTTCTTTCTTTCTTTCTTTTGTTATACTGTATAAGAACCTTTGTCGTGTATTAACGAAAATATTTAAAAAAATTAGCCGAATTGGTCATGCCTTTCTCTAGTTTGGCGCTTAGCTACACATTTAGCGATTCATTTATTTTTATATAGATCTTAATTTTTAAATAGTACAAAAAACTTAAACTTTCTTTATTCTTTGCTAAGATTTATTTATATAAATATTACCATGATTTTTTTCAATTTTTTTTAATTTTCTAAAAATATATTAATGAAATTATTTATTTATTGTATTTTTTACTTAAAGAACACAGCATTTTTTTGAAGAAATTTTAATTAAATATTATTTTAAGTGTATACATTTGGATTAAAAACTTAGCTCTAGCTCCAATGACTTTCCGCTATTCTTAAATATTTATATAGATCCTCACAAATTTTGCTGGAAGAAATAAAAAAATTCGAGAAATTGTAGTTTCAAAGAGATTTAACAAAAACAAAAATCGTTATTAACAAAATTTATATTGGAAGAAAAAGTGAAGAGAAGTATTTAACACGGTGGATTATTGTTATTATGAATTTTCTTTTGTACAGATTTCACTTTTTTGTTAATATTTTCTTTCATAATGAAACTAAAAAAAAAAAAATACTGTTTGAAAATGTTAATGAATCGAATATATTTATGAAAGTTGTAATTTTTAATAAGAAATAATTTTAATAAGAGAGCAAATAATGCATCACTTTTCAATACGATCCGATTAAATTTTAAAATTCAAGAAAACAAGATTTTATAACAAAATGAAAACTATCTTGTCGAAGATACCCGCTTCATTTTATTGTATTTCATTGTAATTCTTCTACTTCTTTTAATTATATGCAAACTCGGTAACATGTCAAAATTTAAATAAATTAAATAACACGCATTGTTTATTTAAATTTCTGTTGTTTTTCTTCTTATAATATTTTCTCTGCTAACATTTGTTTAATATTTCTAATTAAATATTTAATTTTGATGTAAAATATTCATATATTTAATTTTTATGTAATTTAAATGTGGAACTCTCCATTGTTTGGGCATTTATTATTATGCTTTTTACAACTCTTACTTTAGTAAATTACCAACTTTAAAAGTTCTAATCTTATGTTTGAATATAGAATAAAAAGTTTTATTAATTAAAATATAAAATAAACCTTCATTATTAATTAATAATAACAAATTAAATTTAATAATAATTCATTAAAAATTAAAATTGATTAACAATTAATTAAAAATTATAATTAACTAATTTTAATTACTCTGAGCTAAATAAATGTCATTTTTGTTTGATTTGTCAATAACGACAAATTATTCAATTTTTTCTATCAGTGGCATTACCTATAATTTAAATAAAAGATTTCATTGGAAATGCATTGTAATATTTAATTCGATTTTTCATACATTTTTGAATAATATTTTTCATTTTGTTACATTGAAATTATGTATAAAGGTATTAAAAGTAAGCTTTAATTTATATTAGTTTCCATTTTTATACGTTATTTTCGGAAGAAATAAGTTCTGGTAAGGTAAGTGATGGATTTAATAAATTTAATTAGCGCAATTTTTAAAAATTTTAATTGCATTTTAACGTATTATCATTTAAAAAAATTAGATTTTAGTGACTTTATTGATATGACAATCAAGTTTTATTTTTAAAAATCTCTGAATTACATCTCCCTCGATATCCGAGTGGACCTTGGCAAAACATTCCTTGCCAGTAACGGACACATAATACATTAATTCTAAGAAATACAAATATAAAAGCTTTTCTTTTCCTCAGTATAGTCACTTTGACTAAAGATTACTTAGAAAAAAATCATGGCGTACAATGAACAGTATGCGTGCGAGTCCTGCTTTCGTGATTTCTGCATTTGCCATCTGTGAAACAGCAGAAGCCTAAAAGATACACTACCCCGTCAATTCCTTTAGTATTTTCCACCACTATAATTATAGAACGTTAACAGACAACAACCGGTTCACTATGTTTATTTATAAATGAAGTGGTTTGTTTAAAAGTTGCGATCAATTTACCCCGCTTCAATCTCCTTTCTTCTCAAACCTTCACTTTACCCGTCATCAAACGGATTTTTTATTTTATTTTATCATTATTATTATTTTTGTAAGTGGCAGCAGTAAGTATCTAAAGAACTTGGCTCTTTGTTGCTTTGCTTTTGTTTACGCCTTTTATCGATTATAGCGTTAGTGATTGGCATCCTAATCCTTAAGATTAAGCTGTTGTGAAGGGGGAACATTTTTATAAAGCACAGTCGAAAAGTTTTTGGAAGAGTTTATACTAATAGTGCCTTTTTTTCTTTTCTTTTCTTTTTCATGTCATTTCCTGCAGAAAAATGTTCGTCGGAGGGCTGAGTTGGCAAACGGCACCTGGTAAGTAAATTATTCGATTGTTTCTTGCATTTTATCGTCGCTGAATTGTTGTAGAATTATAAAGAGTATTTAATCTTATTTTCAGCTGTTTTGTATTCTGTTTAGTTAGATAGATGTTTACGAAATTACCAATTGGTTGATATTAAAAATTTATTTTAAAAAAACGCTTTTATTTATAATGGTTAAAAGAATGCATATAGTACAGAAATTTACTCTGTTACGATTCCTGGAATAAATTATATTAGTTCGAACAATATAAAATTTATTTTTCAAAAATAATTTAAAGTAATGTAATAATAAATCAAATAAATTTCCGGTCAAATCATATATGAAAGCATTGCCAATAATCAATATAGTATATCAATTACTGTCGATGTATAAATATGTTATGCAATGTGTTATCCGTCTACTGCAAGTTGTATATTTGTAATCATTCCTATAATATCTATATTAAATATTTTTATTCTTAAAACATTAATTTAGTTTTGAAATCCTTTTGGTACACACAAAATATTAATTTTTATATGAAATAGTATAGTTAATTTGCTAAAAATAAGATAATACGGGAAGTTATTTTTTTATATAAAAACCAAACGAGGAATTTTTTTATCACTGAAAAGTTAAAATAATTTTTTTCTGGAATGCAATTCTTTTGATCAATTATCAATTAGGTGATTGATAATTTATCAAAAGAATTGCACTCCAGAAAAAAATATTTTAACTTTTCAGTGATAGAAAAATTTCTCGTTTGTTTTTTTATTTGTTATTAATTTTTATTGTAAGTTATTACAATAAAATTAATTGAGGAATCAATAGGTGAATTTCCATTCTTCATTTATTTTTAAGCTCGAATCTTTCTTCAAATTCCAACAAATGCTACATAATAGTTACTTAATATAAACCATTTTAAAAGTTTATTATTAGATGCTAAAAAAGGAAAGAAAAAAAAAGTACAATCCACTGACTGAGAATAAAAAAAACAACCCTGACGTGTTCAACAATAACCTTTTACTGACGCAGAATAATAAAGTCCTGACTTTGTTCTTTAACTTTTAAATTGAACTTGACAGATGCTTTTCTTGATCAACCTTTGGTTTTGCACTTGCAGCGAAAACAAAAAGCGAGACTCATCCTGAAATTTTTCCAGCGTGAGCTTTCTTTGCCTACAACAGCTGTATGTTATTACCGCCATCCAATTTTAAGATAAACCACTAGAATGGAATGTAGAGCATGTAGGACACCTCTCGCGCCTTCCCAAATTATAGACCTCCCCTGTAGATTTCACATTTAACGAACAAACAAAACGGCAAGGGAAAAACTCTTATAGTTGGTTTTTTTTTTTTTTTTTCTTTTTTCCTTCCGATCCTCTCGCAGAGTAGAATGTCGCCGAGCCGTTAAAAGTCTTATGCTTCTTACCTTGAAACACCTTGTGTCTTCGGTTGAAGATCTGTCAGTGAAGTCTGAAGAAGCTTTGGGCAACTTCCAAGTTCAGGTGGAACTGCTTTCTCATCCTGACAGCGCCTATCATATCCTCAGCCTTTCCTCCTGTTTTTGCTTTTTTTTGCTTTTCAGCAACTTGGCTCACTGAAACCTTTTGGCGGCAATTCTTTATGTGTTCTATACAAATACTGGCGACTTTTCTTCTTTCGTTAGTACCACCCGCCATTTCGTTAAGTTTCAACAAATAATACTTTTTTTTTCAAAGCTCTCATTAGCTGTTGTTTAAAGTGCAAAATACTGGAAGTGTCTTTAAAAGATATTGTTTCATTACTCTGTGACGGTGCCTTCGTAAAACGTTTTTGAACCTTTTCGTGGAAAGTTGACAGAATCTCTCGCTTTTGTTTTTCGTGCTTTACCCGCTGATTACTTAAATGAATGTGCTGAGAATCACTCAGTGAACTTTTTGCTTCAATTGTTTCTTTTCTTGTTTGGCGTTGTTTTTTTTGGAGGGGAAACTCTGTTTTCTGCCAAATCCCTCAATGGCTGGCTTTGTTCTCGACGATGACGTATGCTTTTCTGGAAGTTTTGTGAGACACTGACGTCTGTAGAGGGGGGATGCTGTATGAAATCTTCAATCTCTACGAGCGTCTCATTTGAATAACATCCATCTTAATCTCCGAAAAGAATCGGGGCACTGTGTTGGCTTCTTTGCCGGTACCGTTTCTTAACATATTCAACAGGTGCTTACGGAACAAGGCCTTTGAATCCTTTTCGGTTCCCTGAATTCAGGAATACTACCAAGTGCAGGTTAACTAAAACATGCGAAGATTAATTGTTCTTTAAGTAGCCGGATTTAGTTCCAGGAACTCCTTTTGTGTCATATATACGCTTTACTCGATTGATTATTCTTTTAAATAAAATAATTCGAGATAGTAAAAAAATAACCTTTTAAAATAAATTAACTTTAATAATGAAATAAATAAAATTTAATTATAATAATAACTAAAAACATTGAAAAAAAATCATAAAAATAACAAATAAAAAAAGAGTATCTA
>JAOUZG010052315.1:4836112-4848885 GCA_026289955.1 Argiope argentata | reverse complement strand
TTTTTTTTATTTTGTAATTTTGATAATTTTTTCTCTGATAATTTCGAAAACTTTTTCCAGAATTAAAGTCTAATTAAAAAAGCAGTCTTAGTATAAAAAATAGATATTTCTATATTTTTAAAAGCGATTAAAGAGAGTATATCGATTAAAGTATTGCAGCAATTTGTTTTAAAATGCCATTTTTAAAAATCATTTTTGGAGCAAATTAAATATCTAACTCGGATTATTAGTAATTAGTATAATAAAAAAAATTGGAAATAAATGTGCTATTATTTTTCGTATAGAGTGAGGTACCATGACAAAAGTTCTGTAATCATTACTTCAGAAACTATTATGTTACGATTTATATGTCATTTTAAAATTTAAAATTCTATCTTCAATGATTACATTTATTTAAATTATAGCTTTTATCATTTAATATTTAATTAATCGGAAAAATTTGAAAATTAATTATTGAAATATATACTTTTACAACCTACGAGTCAATTCGTCATCCACAATCACTATACCGATTTCTCAAATTTTTATCTGATATGAAAGCTGATAACTCCTTTATACTTCAACAATGTTTTGATGTCTCCCCCGCCCCCTCTTTCACCCTTTAGTTTCGAGTGATATTTCAAAATAAAACTTCGATACAACCTACAGTCTGGATCAATTTCGCCAATCCGAAAATTCTATGCTTTTTGTGGGAGTATAGTTTAAAATATAATGCTCATTTGGAGAGATAAGAATTAATTTATCAAATTAATTCTTAATAAGAATTAATTTATAAAATTTTGCTGACATTAAATTAATGCTATTAATATTCTAAAACAGCTGATCACCTAAAATAGTTAATATATAAAATTTCGCTCTATTTTTTTATTCTAATTATTAAAGGCAATGGATTTTTGAAAATCTCAACAGCATAGTATCAAAAGTTTTTTGATAAATCCTCAAAAAGATGAGATCGAACTCGTATGCGTGGGATTTAAAATAGGCCCGACATAGAGCATTCCATATAGAAAAAGTATCATATCTTGGCTTATCTTTTTTATAAATAGTTTTAAAAAAATGTTCCATTTCTAAATTTCGAAAAAAGTTTTGGCGCGAAATTTTTTTTATCATTCCCTCTGATAAAAAGCATCGGCATTTTACAAACGGATGTAAAATTCGATTTTTCAGATGTTATCTTTGTCGCATGTTTACTGATATGAGGTTAAAAAATAATAATAACGTTTCGGTATAAGCTGAGAAGATATGAAAAATTATTTTTGCTTTATAACGTCTAATAGCAAAAGATTAAAGGTTGTTTTTTTTAAAGATAGTGTATCATTTTATCATTAATTGTGTTATAACTATCGCTGTTAAGATTCATTCATTTCACTTGATTTATTTTACTACCGTAACTAAAGATAATTTATTTTAACATATCTATTAAAAAAAAGAAATTTCAAAGTAAAAGTTTAAACCTGATTTCCAAAGCTCAATTCCGACGTGAGGTCAACTAGGAAACAATCATTATGTCTTAGAGAACATTTGTTTCGCTTGATTGAATACTTTTGATTTTTTCTGTTACTTTTATTTCCTCATTTTGCGTATTTGAAATTAATCGTTATTTATAAAAAGAAAAAAAAATGAAACGTGAACAAATTATTTTATTAATTTTATTATATAACGCTTAGTTATATTCGTAGAATTGAAAAAAAAGAAGAAATTTCGATAAGTATAATGACTCTATTATGCTTATAAAACTATTTTATATGCTATTCTAAAATTCACAATAATTCATGATTGTATTTTTAACCGCCATTTGGCAAAATGTTGCATTCAATTTGTGTAGATGTGTTAGTTAATATTAGTTTAACTAAGTTTCTCAAACTCTGAACTATGATATAATTAAATAATAAGAAGTTGAGATTGACCATAGGCCATATTATATAGGTATATATACCAACAGGAAATTCTCTGTACTTTTCAGTCGATTGCACTGTTAAAAAATTTGAATGCTCTTCTTTCAATTTAAGTATGCTTTCTCTAATTATCGTTTCTCATCAATGCAACAAAAAAATATAAATTCTGAATTTATCCTAAAGCTGAATTTTCAGTTTAAGAAATATACAGGACTATAATTGCGAAAATAAAAAGCAAAGAAATATAATAAAAGAAATTATACATTTTGGAAATTAAATGTGCATACACTACAATTCTAACTAAAGTTCTGCGACTTGAAATGGAGTCATCACCGTATATTAACTTATGTTGCTACTATTCAATGTTCACTTTTTTAACTGCTTTTTTAATTTCTTTAAATGCAGTGGTATATTTATACGTGTTGTTTTGAAACACGTGCCTTTTATCTTAATTTTTCAGCTATTTTGCCCATTTGGGTTTATTTTGTGGACTTTTCTTATTCATGTTTGTATGTACTAATAATGTTGCATGTTTAATTGGATTTTTAGCTTTATATGTGTATTTATATATTTTTTTTCTCTGTCCGAGGAGTCTTTAATCTTAATTCCTTCAAGAGCACTTTTGTGCTGGGTGAGGTGGCTTTGTGGCGGTCGATTGTTTAATCCGTATGGCTTCTGCTGGGTCGGAGTATTGGTATGCCTACACTACAACTCCAATGATGGCAATAATTAATCTACACAATTTTAAATATTTCAATATCAAATTTTTACTTCCATAAATAATCAGCTAAAAGTTACAGTTAGTATTATCGTTTATACCTAAATTGCCTGAGAAAATTTACTTCTTATTTTGTTTCTTTATCTATACGCGTCCCAATTAGAGATTTGTATGACAGTAATATTCAGTTAATGCTTGCAAATTTAAAAACCCATAAGTGTGCCATTTAACATACTTGTTGTTGTATCACTAAGTTGCAGGCTTAACTACTTAGCATTTCTAAGACTACCAGAAACCTTAACAGTTAAGAAATGCTGCATTAAAAATGATTCTTGCTCTGAACAATTTTTTGAAACTGACATATCAGCTTTCCGGCTACTAAGAACTTCCGAGTTTTATTCTTTTTTCTTTTTTTTTTAATCCTTTAGAATATTTGCTAGCGTCTAACAACGAGTTTGCATTTGGTTTGTAAATGAGGCAGTTCCTAACTTTCCACTGCTTCGTTGTCAGACCTTAATGCAGATAAAGAAGACATCCCTAACAGTTTCGCCTCATACCTAAGAAGGGAGGGTGCCCAGAATTTTTAGACAGTTTCTCGGAGAAAATATTAATGCATATAATACAGTTTTTCTGCGAATTTTGCAACTTTATAATTATTTCTTTTTTTCTTTTTAAAATGCTTTATAAATTTGAAAATAATTTAATAAATAGAAGTTATCCCAGCAAATTTATTAGTTCGAGTTAGTTTGTTAAATTGATACTGAAATTATAAATAGCAAGCAAGTTGTTGATTGATTGTTGGTAGAGAGTGGGATTCTAGCTCAATTTATTTCGAATATAATTTAAGAAGAACGTTGATTGTAGTTTAAACGCATTAAAGTAGAATTTTTCAGAATAAAATTTAAGAACATATGATTGTGGTTTAAACATATTAACGTAGAATTTAACAGAATCTAATTTAAGAATAACGTATATGATTGAGGTTTATTCGCATTAAAGTAAAATCTAACATAAGATAATTTAAGAAAAATGTATCGTTGCAGTTTAATTATATTGAAGTGGAATTTAACGAATTTGTGTGATTTATGAATCAATTAGATTAGATTAAACTTTAAGTAAATCGTTTGGCTGTAGCTTAATTAAATTAGGGGTGAATTTAAGTAAATTGTGCAGTTATAAATTAATTGTATTAGAACATAGTTTAAGTAAATAGTGTGATTTTAGTTTAATTACATATAAGAGTAGAATTCAAGTAGATAGTACAATAGGCTATTGGTTCAGTAAATTCGAATTGAATTTTAATTATCATGATACTGCAGGATTCTGGTCAATTTATTCATGAAATAATAAAGAAAGTTTTAGCTATTGCTGGTTACATCGCATTTATTTTTCCGTCTGATTTTTATTTTTATTCCGAACTAAGTCAGCGCGCGTTTTTCATTTCCTTTCTTCTCGAGTCGGTCTTTCTTGCAAACAAACAGACAGTTATCCTGTTATTAAGCGAATCACGACCGATGGCGGTAGAAGAAAGCGAAATAATGAGATGAAATGAAAAGAAATATCCACATAACGGAGTGGAGAAAAAAGAATAACTTTTATATTTAGATTTGGCTGCAGTTAAATGTCGTCTGCCGTGGAAAGGTATGCGAGAGAGAGAGAGGCTTCGTCTCATAACTCTCCTGTTTTAAGCAGAAGTGGGGTAAGCAAAAAGTGGGGGGGGGAGTGACTCTTAAGAATCGTCTGCTTAATTGCTTCCCTTTTTTTCGAATATCTTTTATTTTTTCATCACTTCCCTCTTCTACGCCCGAATGGTGTGAACTGATGGGAGCAGTGTGGGATTGAGAGCGAGTGGGAAGGGGGTGGACCTGAAAATGCGTTCTTTTTTTCCCAGCAGACGATTAGGAAAGGAAAGTTCACTGTAACTATGAATCAAGATGTGCTTGTATTTTAAGACCCGAAGATTTTTTTTCTTTTCCTCTTTTAAAAAAATGGCAGTATGGGTTTTGAAATTCTAACAGAATGTTTAAAATCGTTTTTGGTATTTTAAATAGCCAGATTTCTTTCTAGATGCTTAGTGGATATTTTAAATATGGAATGGATCTCATGGTAAACATCCAGGTTTATGGATAGAATATTTTTAGATTTCTGCTTGATCAGCAAAACGTTTCGTGTTCTCGACTTGCCCGACAGATTTGAGAACTAAAAAGCACTACTGTTATTCAGACGAACTTCTTTGGTCCTCTTAAAATCAAAATCAACAATATATTACTTTACATTTTTTTTATACATTCACCCGAGAAATTAACAGTATGTTCATTTATTTGGGGGAAAAGAAGGTTGAGATTAGATTTTCAACAAAATTACAGTATAAATTCTTTATTTGAAAGGATGCAGGAAAATAAATACATTTGTGGTGGAATCAGTACTGTTTACCACTATTTAAAGGAACGTACAGAAATCACCGATCATAGAAAACATCTGCGAATTGAAAATAATGACTTGAGTTCAGTAGTGATGGTACCAAGTAAATAATCTCAGGACTCTGAAAGACTTGATGTCTAAAATTGTCAGTTGTTTGCCAGCTGTTTGAAAGTTTGTAGTGGAGGAAGTGGTCAGTTATGACCACTTTGGACTCATTTATCTTGAAGAGAATGTCATTTTGGCAGATTCGGTCAATGTAAGGATGGACATTGCTACAGTCTACAATCGGCCACAACAAATCTTGTCGATACTGCTACGTTCAGTGGTGGCGGGGTGGCCAGCTGTACAGAAGAAGAAAAAGTATTAACTCTTCAGGACATAATTTAATGGACGGCTGAGGATAAGGCTTACCTTAGATGACCTCAACAACAAACGCAATAAGTTACAAAATAAAACGCAAAGTATATATACAAAACACAATAAGTTATTGAACCATGCAATAATGTTATCGAAATACTTTTACTTGAGATTTTATAATTTTTTTAGCTAATTATCGTGGTTTTAATTTCAGATAATATTAATGTGCCAATAATTTTTAATGAGTGGTTGTATACAGAAACTTCGACTTTTTTAAAGTTTTCAAGATCATTATTACAAAATGCAATCCCAATTACATGTTATGCTACAGTCTACAATCGGCCACAGCAAATCTTGTCGATACTGCTACGTTCAGTGGTGGCAATATTAAAAAAAATTACGCTTGATAGAAATTAAAATAATGCATTTTATTGCATTTTTTTTTCATTTTATAGAAGTGCCTAAAGAAATGTTTGATTTTTAATTGTGTTTATTATTTCTGATTGTTGCTTCTAAGGTTGTTCTTGTAAAGCCTTCATCCTTCTTTTTAAAGCTTCCAACATTTAAGAAATAACACCTCTCCAGTTCCCCCTCACGTCAAAGTGAAGACAATACTGTACATGACAAAAATTTGACTAGCTTATTTTTATGTATATATATAAAAAAAACGATTTGTCATATTTCTATCGAATCCCATGCTTTGAGATATCATTTATGAAGAGTGCCAGAAATCCTTCTTCACTATCAGTCATTCAATTTGTCACCTCATTCCGAATGGAAGCCCACGTCTCGGCGGATTCAGAAGGCAGTCTGAGCGTTAACAGATATGGCACCTGCATCCAGATCTCCACTATCTGAATGGAGAGTGGCGGGCAAAGAGCACAGTCGATGGAACAAATCTCTTCAGCCTGTTCCAAAATCCGCTATCATCTCCAGGAGGAGAGAGAACCCTTTCTGCTTCAGATATTATATTCGCTATCATTGCTGAAAATAAACTCTCACCTTCTTTTGTTCATGGTCCAATAAAATTCCTTTCTTTCTCTTCTTTTTGTGTTCTATCCCCCCCTCTTCTGACGTCATAGAACGGACTACCGTGAGCGGCGTAGTCGTAATGTCAAAAAGATAACGTCACCAGAACTTCATCAGGGCAGCAGTTTGGATCCGCGTCATGCATGCTAGTGGGATTTGACATACGTCACCGGGCTTCCTGATTGGACACTATCTCGTATTCCATCTCATCTGTATGCGAATGTTTCGGTAACTGACAATTCCCGATGATTTGGCACGATAGTGTCAGCGCGTCGCGCTCGTGTGCCAGCATCTGCATTTATGATTCCGATCAATTGATTTCTATTCGGAGATGCTTGAGGAATTTTGAAAAAGGAAAAGTTTTTTTTTTATTTGTTCTTGGTAGGGAAAAAATTGTTTCTGAAAACATACATATAGCTATTTGAATAGTATGTCTCCCAAAGTATATTACTTTCTTAACCTTGGAATGAAAACATCAAGGCTTTGACTTTTCATGCGAATCAATTTGACTGCTATTCGAATTATTTACATGTTCGATGTATCTACTTTCGAATATCCCTATAAAGCATATCTTGTCATATATCAGTGCCTGTTCTTGGCGCACTTTTCAGGTTTTCTTTCTCTATCCGATTGTCTCTGTCCTGGTTTTTTCCATCATCAAATTTATTACCAGACTATCTATCAACCAAATGTTTGTGTGCTTAAGTACATTATAAGAAATGTCTATTCTTGGCTCACTTTTCTGGTATTCTCGCCAGAAATTTTGTTTCGCACGAAATTATCGATTTGTTGATTTAAAATCCATTATCGTTTTTCTTAACCTTGGAATGAAAACATCAAGGCTTTGATTTTTCCTGCGAATCAATTTGACTTCTATTTGAACTATTTACATGTTCGATGTATCTACCTTCGAATACCCTTATAAAGCATCTCTTGTCAAATATTTGTGCGTTTCTGTACAATGCAAGCAGTGCCTATTCTTGGCGCTTTTTTCAGGTTTTCTTTCTCTATCAGGTTATCTCTGTCCGGGTATTTTCTATCAGAAAATTTATTATCAGACGATCTACCAACCAAATGTTTGTGCGCTTAAGTACACTGCAAGCAATGTCTATTCTTGGCGCACTTTCCTGGTATTCTCGCCCGAAATTTTATTTCACACCAAATTATCTATCCGTTGATTTAATATCCATTATCTTTTTTCTTAACCTAGGAATGAAAACATCAAGGCTTTGACTTTTCATGCGAATCAATTTGACTACTATTCGAACTATTTACATGTTCGATGTACTACCTTCGAATACCCCTATAAAGTATCTCTTGTTATATATTTTTGCGTTTCTGTACAAGCAGTTCCTATTCTTGGCGTGCTTTTCAGGTTTTCTTTCTCTATCAGGTTGTTTCTGTCCTGGTATTTTCTATCGGCAAATTTATTACCAAACTGTCTATCAGCCAAACATTATAAGCAATGTCTATTCTTGGCACACTTTTCTGATATTCCCGCTTTAAATTTTATTTCACACCAGACTATCTCTCCGTTGAATTAAGATCCATTATCGTTTTATTTGCTATTTAATTGGCAACTTTATTAATATTTCCTAGTTTTCACTTATAAAATTTCCCAATTAATCTGTGACCAATGGTGAAATCATTATAAATTTGTTGGCCAAAAGATTTCTGATTGATCAGCAGAATTCTTTTTGCTCAGGTAATTATATCCCCACAAACTTCAGATACAAGTGAATTATATCTGCATTAAAAATGTGTCTTGTTAATTCATATTTCATTAATAATTCAAAACTGGAGACAAACTATTTTGTGCTCAGCTTATGCTGTTGAAAAAAAGGATAAGTCTTCTCTGATATATTTAAACAGAAAATTGTTCGACTTATGTCTAGGAGAATGCTATTCTATCAGTTTTTGAAATGTGAGTGTTATTTTGTTAAACATCCCGAATCCCTTCAAGGGGTAAAACGAATGCCGGAATCGGAAATCCCCGGCAGTCAACTATCAGATTCAAATGCTGGTTTTATTCCGAAATCCAGGCGGCCACCAGCTATTGGTAAAATCCATTGGATTCCTTCTCTGAATTCTGGGATCCATTAGACAAACGGTCGATGCTAATGGTACTCGTAGATTCTCTGCTCTGTGGCTGTATCGGTTTTGGGCAGAGTTTGCGTGCTTGAATTATTTGGAAAGAAATCTTTTCGAACTGCAGTTTTCTTGAAGCCTGCAGTTTCCTAATCTCTCGCTTGTACCGCTTGATGGGCAATAATTTTGATTCCGATATCGTCAATACCTTTCAGAAATGCATAATCGTTATGGACAATAAGTCAAGAGCTATTTAAAAAGTTCTTTTTGGTGTGGAAAGATAATACAACTTCAAGAAGAGTCAAAGATAGATACAAAAATGAAAAGTCTACAGTTAAAAAACTGTAATATCTTTAAATTAACAAAGTCTGCATATGGTTAAGTAAAAGGACCTCTTACCAGACGGATCTTTTTTCACTTAATCATATGCAAATCTTATCAATATATCTTACATGCTTATCATCATACTTTGTTTATCATAAGTAGATGTATGCCTTGGTGAAATTAATTTCTATTCAATGGCGTTAATATCTCTCCAGTAAATTCAAAATATGCAGACTTTCACGACTGAAAAATTAGGAATATAAAGTTTCCAAGAAATACAATTTTTAAACATGTTTCTAAATAATGGTTATCAATAAAACATCTGAAACTCATTATCATAAACACAAAGTATTCATGACATTTTTAAAAAGATTGCCATGGCAGTTATATGATATACAACTTTTTTTTGTTGTTCCAGTTGTCTTACTTTTGTAAAATTCTCCAATGATCGATGCACTCGGTAATTCTTAATACATTCAAAAACAGCACTTGATGAGTTTCATTTGAATCTGAAAGAAAAATATTAAAACATAATTGGAACTTGACACTCTTTACAATATAATCAAATATCGCTATTTTATCTCATAAAAGTTTAAAATACTTTATTGATATTAGGTAATTCATCACTCAGCATTTTCAGCATTAAAAAAATCAAATTACAAAAAAAAAGGGAGAGAGATTAAAATGAAATCTGCTATGCATTTTTCAATGTATCATGTCGGAACACAATTTCTTCAACGGCCAACCACCACGTGCTCGTGCGAGTTAAATTATATTTTGATTCATTTTAAACATTTCATTGAATCAGTCACTTTAGTATTGCAAACGATCCAAGAAAAAACTTTGCCTCGCATTTATTGTTTAAAAAAATATTGCATTTCCTATTTATTTCATTTTATATACTGACGTGCTTAAAACGACATTTTTCTAGGTTTTATTTGCTGTAGTCATCAACTTATTTTTTCTAATCCAAACTTTTGTAAATGTGTTGGCAACGCATTATTGAAAACTGATTTTTTTAGATGCTAGTACAGATAATAAAATTTTTATTTTTCGCCTACAGATTTTTGTGTACGCCACAAAACCTCATTTCCAAAAACAACATCATGTTCTGACATGATAAGAAATATTTACTGCCCCAATTTCAATGTACACACTGTACAGATAGTAAAATGTTTATGTTTCGCCTACGGATTTTTGTGTACGCCACAAAACATCTTTCCCAAATCAACATCATGTTCTGACACGATAAAAAATATTTATTGCCCCAATTTCAATGTAAACACTAAAGACACTTTTTAACCAAATCACAAGATGATAAACACACACACACACACACAAAAAATAAACCACTTCTGCCCAAAAAGTGTTTAACAAAAGGGGTAGACAGAAGTAAAGCAGCATGTTCCGAGGTTCCCTCTGTTGCCCATCACCATTTCGAATCGGTATTGTTTTCCAGCTATTCATATGCTTTCCAACATGTTTATTCTTTCATTTAAGTGCTGACAAAGTCGTATTTCATAGACGTTTAACTGCAAAGAGACAGCAAAAAAGTAAATTTTGGCATGTGTCCCCCTTGCTTGCAAGAATACGAATCAAACAGAAGTCCTTTGTTCTGACTGCGAGAACATCCATTAATTAATAGCCATTTTTCCATGCTATGTCAGATTTGTTGGGGATTTTCTTTTGTTTAGGGGGGGGCGTTGTTAATTTCCTTTTAAATCGTTTGGAATGATGATAAAAAGTATAGGTGGAAAATGGAGGATGTGTTTTTTGTTTGGTGATTAAAATAGATGTTTATTAATGGAAAGAAAGATACCGGGACTTGGAAGAATGAGAATGGTATGGTTTAGATTAATGGAGAAGGATGTTCATTATTTTTTTCTCTCCTTTATTTCATTTCATTTATTTATTTTGTAATTGAGGGATGTTCTAGAAGATTTTTGCTCGATATGTTGGCTGTAAAAGCTCTTTAATTTTTAAAAAAATTTATGATAATAAGTACGTTTTTTGTTGGTAATCATCGTATTTGATGACTTACATGATTATTTCATTCTGATTATAGAGTTTATGAATTGAGGTCCGAAACTATTCGGTTCATAATTAAATTAAAAATTATTTTTGATATGGATCTGTTTTTTTATAAATTGGGATATTAAATAAATTTTAAAAAAATATATAAACAATAAAGGTTAGATTTAATTAATGACTGTATTTTGCACTTAACAATAGTAGCTATTTCTGCGAAAAACAGTGTAATCATTTTTAATGGACTAATGCAAAATGACTTACAAATTAAATTTTTATAAAAAGTTGTTTATTACAAGTATAATGCTATTGATTTAGACTGAGTAAATGTAATAATTCTACCGATTCTGAAATATCACTATTATATTTTCACACATTAATAAAAACGATTATAAAATTTTTAAATTAAACTTTTATTACTAAACAGAACAAGAATTTGACTTCCTTGAATGCAATTTTTTTCCAACTATGTTTGTATTACGCTTATGTGGTTTTTAATTTTTATTCGTAAAATCAAATTCTTTTTTCTACAATCGATGACTGGTTTTGTTCAGAATTCATTTTGTGAAGAAATTCGTTTGTTTTTGTATTCATTTCCTTTTTTTAAAAAAATCTTTTGTTTTTGTATTTATTTCCTTTTTTAATAAATTCTGTATAAATGTTTTAATTATCAAATGTTATTTTCATGAAATTATTTTTTCGAAATAACGTAGAAATTCAAATAACAGTGACTACGTAAAATAATTTATACAGGATAAAGAATTACAAGAGACGTGCAAAAGTTTAGTTATTTTCTTTAGCATTGTAATCCTTTTTTTTTTTTTTTGTTTCGTTCATTTATTAAAAAAGTACTGTCAGAACAGAAAAAAAAATCACGTAAGATTTCCGAACTTTTTTTTTGTCTCTGTTCTTTCTATAATTTCCTTAGATATTTATCTACTATTTAACTATCAAACAATCTGTATTTCAAAACTTCTCTTTTTTTTAATTAATATTGTTATTAATTTTAAAAAATTGCCTGAAAAGATTTTTTTTTACTTAATTGTTTCTTATTCTAATATTCTCTTCAATACTTACACAATACACAATTTCCCCCCATTTTTTTTATATTTCCAAACAAAGAGCGAACATTTTACGTAACCGAAATATAAAAGATTTTTTTTTCTTTTCCTTTTCTGACAGGAACTCGAATGGCGATATTTGCCGCGCTGCTAAACGCCAAACCGGTGCTAGCATGTGGAGATTTTTTTTTGTCATTTTTCTTGTTATTTTTTTTCTTTAGTATCGTTTTGTGTGTGCAAGGCCGACAAACTTAACACAAAGGGGAGTCCCGAATCGGTACAGGATGGGAACGGGCTCATGAACTTTCGTGGTTATGTTCGAAAGGTAAAAAAAAAGATTAAATTTTTGGCGAATATTTTCGGAATTTTCAGCGGAAGGATTTCTTTTTTTAGGGTTGCAGAACTCTTTACGACCTAAATAATCGCGAATTTCTCGATTGTTTAGAATTTTCTTTCAATTTAGTTTGCACGAACGAACAAATATATCATCATCTTGATTTGAAATTATAATTAATTTGGTATGTGATTCGAATTTACCTCTTTGAATCACATTAGAAGCTAAATCTATGGAAAATTCAAAATATGAAAAATTAGATCTCTATAAAATTGAGTTTACAGACGTAGTTTGGATAATGGATTTTAATAATTAACTCAAGATAATTTTATTTAAATGAAATTTATGAACTTATTTTTTGTTAGAGATTTAGCTATAAAAATACAATTTTCAGCCTAAAATTGGAGAAAAGATTTAATTTTAATGTTTTAATCCTTTGGAAAATAATACAGGTAACAATTTAATAAATGGTCTCTCTCTCTCTCTCTCTCTCTCTCTCTCTCTCTCTCTCTCTCTCT
>JAOUZG010052315.1:4820102-4836102 GCA_026289955.1 Argiope argentata | reverse complement strand
TCTCTCTCTCTCTCTCTCTCTCTCTCTCTCTCTCTCTCTCTCTCTCTGTGTGTGTGTGTATGTGTGCGCGCGCTTGCGTGTGTATGTGTAGATATATAGATATCATTAAAGAGTATTAGATCAGTTCTACTGCAAGCATCTCTCTTTTGATTTTAAATATGTTTTAAACTTAATTGATTATAGGATTTATCCATGCTTGATTGTCGTAATTGAGAATTCCAGACTAATATAGTTATTATTTTCATTCTTTCGACTGTTTACAGCATGTTAAATGTAACGTTTCTAAATATATATATATATATATATTTTGAAAAATAATACTGTAGATCTTTAAGAGTGATTTTTTCCCCTTTCCCATCCTTTTTTGGATATATTAAATTAAAGCTTTAAAATTCATTTAGTTTTCTTTATTGAAAGCATAAGGTACTCGCTTATTTTATTACAAAAACATTGCATTACATTACTTCTTTAAATTAAACAAAATAAAAATGGCATTCTGATATTTTATTAACAAGAAATATTACTCTGAAGGTGTTAGGTTGATAGAATATTTTAATTAATGCAATGTTTGAATTTGTTTGTAATGGAACTTGCCAATGACAAGTTCGCTGATTTAAGCCGAATGAGAGTATCTTGTTTTTCAGTAGCGCCAACTAAGGTTAAGAGTGCGACCTAGTTACTCACTCATTACATTCGCTTGCATAGCCTCTTTTTACATGGGGTGCATTCATACACTTCACGGATAGGAAGCAGAAGAAGACCAACCATGTCCTAACCGGGACTCGAAACGGAGACGCCCAAATCATGGGAAAGACTCACTACCCCTTTGCCAGGAAGTTGGCTAAGCGTTTGAATTTTAAATGTCCATATATATTCCGTTCAAATTTATATTTATAATAAATTCCGCCGAGGTTAACTCTTTATAATAATAAATTCTGTTATGGATCCATCAAACGGTATAAAAATAATATTATCTTTTAATTGGTTTTTGAAAATTAATTCTAGATTAATGCATTCAAATCAAAAGCCTATTAATTGAATTTTGGCTACGGATTCAATCGTTGATTTACAGTTTATGAAACAATAGAAACTTCCATTAAAACAACCCAGCTTCACAGCATTACAATTTAACAGCAGTCAATTTATTTTTGTTAAGAGTTATAAATAGAGCCTGAAATTGAACAACTTTTGTTTTAAATATCGTTACATTCTTCAAAATATGAGCTATTGTTGCTTAGAACTGAATTAGGTTTAAATATGCAATTTATTTCTCGTGTATTAAGACATTATATAGTACGATCTAATGAAGCATTGCTAAATTTTGTTTGATTAAAACAAAAATTGAAATCAGCAAGAGTCATTTTGTCCGTTTTTAGTGACACAGTATTAATTTTTCAAATAAACCGTCAATGTAGAGGCGAAATATAGATGTCAATAGGAAGATTATAGGGTTTCGCTTTTATAGAGTCCACTGACATGAGCTGTCAGCAGTTACAGTTAATAATGAGCGAGTCACATGATCCATCACGAGGTGACGTAAAGGAGTTATTAATCGTGTTGATTCGTAACGACCTGTTGTTCTCGCAGGTTAACAATGAGCGCTCGAATGTATGGATTCTTAGCAACGAGGGCAATTTATCAGCATGACAGTGGCCAACATTTTTCTTTCCCTCGCTTGATATAAAACATGCATTTATCTAGTGTCTTCAGACTTCTCGCTGCTTTTTGTGTTCTTTGGCTCAGTGCTTAACGGAACGTTATTTAACTCTTTATATTTAAAATTACATATTTACGTAGTTATTGTGTGATTAGTTAAATTTCAATGAACTGTTTTAAAACAATGAATGGACAAACTGAATTGTTGATTTAGTTTATTTAAAGTATCTGGAGGCATAAGTAAAAATACTCCTTTTCTGAGAATTTATAGTTTTTTTTTTCAAGCAAATATATATTTACAAAGAAATAATCCTTAGCTAAAAATTGCACAATTTCACTAACTGTATAACAGAAAAAGTACCCTCCATAAATAAATATTATCCTTAAATCAGGTGGAAAAAAGGTTTTCGACTTTTTTTTTCTTATTTTGCATTATACATTTTGGTAAAACTGGTTGATGAAGATGATGATGACGTGTCCGCTTTATAACGGAAGAAGGGATGCAGCAGCTTCTGAGAATATGGACCCCTGAGCATCCGAGGACAGAAATCTGAATTCTAGCTCATATGAAGATGGCACACTTGACACCCTCGCTTGCACAGCCCCTTTTTACAGGAGGGGGGAGGGGCATTCACTCATTTCACTGATAGAACACAGAAAAATAACCATGCCCTGGCCGGGACTCGGAACTCAGGAGCCCAGATATCAAACTGGAGTTTGAAGTAAAATTGCTCCGTATATATTATTATATTCAGTGAAATAATCCTGAATATATATGTGTAACAATTTCTAATTGATATGAATTCTGAAAATTATTTCTTAATCACACGAATTCCAGTTTTATTGTAACCTCTGATTTGTAGGGGCTATATTGCCCTCATAGAAAATTGGTCAGCAAATTTCTTTCTAAAAATATATGAGCTCCAAATATCTTTCTCAATCTTGACAAATACAAATTGGACTATTTCCTTAAAATTATGAAAAATAAAAATCGTTAAGAAACTCCAGGTTTGTTTCTTCAAAGAATGCTTTGTACACAAACATAATCCATAGAACTCATATAATCCACGTGTTTAACAAGGAAGAATGTTGGAAAATATAATTGATTTGATCTGATAAATTATTCATTGTGTAAAAAAATTCTTTAAAATAAACAAAAAATCTTGAAGTTGGTCTGTTCAACTTAATCCCGTTTTGCCCTAAAGTTTACACAATTTGTAAATAAATTATGAAATTTATTCGAATGGAATTGTTTTTATAATACGCACCTAGGTTGTCAGTTTTCAACTATCTTATTTTACTTTATACAATATGAAATTTAAAATTTGTCGTAAGATTTAGTGACCTAAAAATATAGCATGAAATTAAAAATAAGACAGCAATTTAAACAAAACATGAAACTTAATCGAATCTAATTCCTATCTTAGTATTATGCATCGACCAAATTGGATTTTTCAAGTATCGTATTTTGCATCATATAACAAATTTTTGGAAGAATTCAAGGATATGATTGAAACAATTAGTAACTACTCACAATTAGTAACTCGGATTAAGCTTTCTAGGGTTTCTTAGGAAATGAAAGTCTTGGGATTTCTTATGCTTCCTCCGAACAATTTTTTTTATTGATTTTAATTTTAACCTATATATAAAGAGTTTTATATAGAATGTTTTGACAAATTGAAAGAACAAACATTTAATTTCTGGTTATTTTCACTAAAATTTCGCCTGTAAAAAATTTTAATCTAAAATTAAAAAATAATTTTAAACAAATTAATTTAAAAATTGTAACACGTTTTTAAGGCTATTTAAATATGAAATTGATTAGCTACTAAATTATAAAACATCATATTTTATTTGAATTTTAAAATAGGGTATTATAAAACTTTCAGAAAGTAGTTAGGTAGTAATGCTGTTAGGATATTGCTCCAGAATTTAAATGATATTTGATTTTATATGAACAATTTCGAGTGTACAATTCCGAAAAATAAATTTATCTAAAAATAAAACAAAACAAAAAATCTGATTCCTTGAGACTCTGATTACATCTTAGGAATATTTATAACCTGGTACTTATTAGCTGTAACTTTTGAACCTGGCTAAATACTACCTTTTTATGTTCTTACCTATGATTCTTCAATTTAAGGCTACGCAAATGTAATATTCGTTTCATGATATGATCTAATATTCTTCATTCCCCCCCCCCGGGACTGACTAAAGCAGGGGCATATTGGAAGTTGCCGCCGGGCCCGCACATAATTGGGGGCGGGGGCAAATCGAATATAAATATTCTTTTACATTTCCTTCTTTAATGAATCTTCTTCATTACTAAAGTAGTGAAGCAGAGGGGGGTCCCAAAAAAGTTTTTGCTCCTGGCCTCAACTTGGTTAAGTCGGGCCCTGCCCCCCTTAAATCTTTACAGAATGCGAACCTTTTCCCCCATTATAATATGAATTTGGTGGCCCTAGCAACCGCAAATGATCTGCAAAATTACCAAAAAAAAAAAAAAAAAAGAGCTCGAATAAACATGACAATGATTTCGAACAATTTTAATTTGCAGATATTTGTACTTTTTTGTTTTACGTTTTTACAATAAAAATATATCTATTTTTGTTTTTAGTTATTTTTGGACAAACAAGGGTTTGAATGTTTTTTTAATTTTATTTTGGAGATGTCCCCCACTTCTGTGATCAAAACAGGACGAGGTTAGCAGTGCAAAAGCAGGATGGGATGAACGAGCGGTAAGGTGGCCTTTGCCATGTTGGGGTCCACTCATTTCACTTTACGTCCTCTTTCCCCCTCGCCCCGCTGAGAGGAAGAGGATAGACACGAATAAAGGGGAGAGGAGGGAGAGAGTAACCGTTCGACCTTGAACTTGGACCGCAGATGAATGTGCACGCGCATATGAGCCAACTTTGTTTAGGCCCGTTGGTGCAAATGATGCCCTTTCGTTTTTTCTTTCTTTCTTTTTCTCTTCCAGTGAGTGGCATCGCTGCCGCAACTCATTAACCTATTTAAGAATGACTCTCTTTATTTTGTCTGTTTCGTTTGATGTTTTTATCTGCACCTGATCTGGGAATGATATCTCAGCATTAATTATACGGAAACGTGGATCGTAAAATTGTGGAATGGGGAAATTAAGGAATTTATTTATCTGTTATGCAAAAAATGGTGTGGGGTGGGGGAGTTGAATGCTGCATACATTAAGCTGTAATAACATGGTGAATCTTTATTCGTATGAAATCATACCAATCGCTGATAGCTGAATTTGACATACAGAGAAAACTATTTATATATATGCAATGATATTTTGAACTCTTAATTTTAATCCTAATTAATTTCCAAACTTTAGCTTAATTTAGCCCATTGTAATATCATTCTAATATATTCTCTTATTTCCTGATCCATTCCACTCGCCATAGTTAATTAATGCAACAGAAGCTTTGTAAAACTGCGGAAACAGCTAAACGCCGGCTACTTTCCCACACTCCAAGTGTAGGGACAGAAATTGACAAGCTTAACAAATTCCACTAAAAGATCCCTAGGATTCCCCTGCACGAGCTGTACTTGTGATCGACATGTGTCGAATATCCCTTTTAAAATCTGAAGGTATAAATTCAGAGGGATAAAAATTTAATAGTTTTTTCGTCATTCCGTGTTGTTGTCGTTCTGTGTTGTGTACGTCGATTTTGTTTGTAAATAATACCTGCTCCCGTGATGGAATAAAACGAACTTAAAAATTCAACCTGTCTTTTCCGTGATTTCGTCCACTACTATGCTATCTACTCTTAATATATATATATATATATATATATATATATATTCGATTATTAATATTCAAGCTATGAATATTAATCATCAAAGCCTCTTCTGTGATTTAAAGACTCGTAAAAAATAAGCATTGATCACTGATGGTACGATTTGAAGCTTCATTCGTGCTGTCAGTTTCAGTTATCTTTAACTATTTTAACTCTTAACCATATTTTTTTTCTGTACACTCTGATTGCATGCAATTTTCTATTTTGGAAATCCACTGTCGTATTTATTTATGCGCTATTTTTACATAAATTTAATTTATATGATAACTTAATTGTAGATTAGAATTTTAATGGTTAGATGTATGAACTATTTCACTGTTAAGAATTTATTTAATGAGGAAATTCGATGTGATTCATTGTGCTCTAACAGTAAGCACTGCGGTAATATGTCTTATTGAAAATATCTATTGTTTAGCAAACTAGTTTGTAATAATTGATTGACAGCAAATATACTTTCAAACTTATCTTGTAGACGGCAACCTACTGTCTCACACACTTCTTTACAAGATTAGTTCCATCAAACGTAAATAAAGTATAACCTTCTAGAATGTGCTAATTAAGACGATGTTTTCTGATTTTTAGCATATGTAATAACAGAATTATTGATAGAATTCAAAGAATTCTTTTTATTATATGTATCATTACCAATTATATGTTTTGCAAAATTTTTCCCTTTTTCCTCCCGTACTCTGATAGAACACTACTTTGCAAAATGTAACAATTGTAGCAGTTAAGATGAGAGAGTTGAAAATTTCCCCTTTCAGTTATTTCCCTTATCATCAGATCAAGTTGAAATATCTTAAGAAATAATAAATTTAAATTCTTGTAAAAAGGCAATATATTTGTTCCATGTCGTCATGGAAAAAAAAGCATTTAACAAGAATTAATTCTTTATGTATTAGTACAAAATAAATATGTCTAGACATCATTTTTAAAATCACCATAATCTTCAATTTTTTTTTTTTGGAAATATTGGTTAATTAGAATGTCTACATTATTATTTCAAATAATCCGAGATATACATTTATTTACATTAAAAAAAGTTTCATTTGCTGAGCCGTCTTATATTTCTTAAATTGTATATCGAATTAGATGAAATCGAATTTCAAGTGAAAAAAAGTGAAAATACATTTCGGTTGCCATCAGTAGGTAAAGAAAGTATTTTGAAAGAAGTATTATTTTGATTTTCATGTCAGTTCATTTCAAAAAAAGCTTTCATTTCACTAGTACGTTTACGAATTAAAACATCCACCGTTTGTAAAAATTAAATAATTTGTTTCGAATTGTTTCACCCTCCTCTCCCTCCATTGGTATGTTACATTTTCTTCTAAAATCAAATTAGTAATGAATTTCAAAAAATGATCGGCAACAATTTGCAAAGAGATCCATTTTAAATGCAATGCCTTCAGTTCCCATTTAATATGTTGGAGAATAAGAAAGAAAGAAACGAAATAAGATTTGCCAAATGATGTAGTTTCTTTTTTTTTTCTTTCGAGAAAACGAATTTTGTAACGAAATTCTTCTTATGAAACTACCTATAAAAGGCAGAAGAAAGTGAAATCATTTTCTAGGAAATTTATAAAATGCAATCGAATTATTCTTTACAAAAATTAAATGTCGACTTCTTAAGAATGATAAAAAAAAAAAAAGAAGAAGAAGAAGGGGAAAGTATGGATGATTCATATTTCCAGCTAATGTGAAAACAGTATCCGTTTATAAACGTTCTTCTTGTCTAATTTCATTTCTTCTTCGTCTGTTATTCCCTTTATTTTTATTATTACTTTTTTACTCTAAAAAGAACAGCAAAAGGTTCAGCGGAAGCAAACTGCTTAAAAGAACGCGAGACAATGAAAATAATTTAAATGCAAACGATAGTTATCAAAAGATGAGCTGACGTAAAATCATCACCAAACGATTTTTCCCCCGTTTTTTCACAGCTATATAATTATAATTTGTTGTTTCATTTTTTTTTTTTGGCGAGGAGGGAGAAAATTTATATTTATATATATATAAACATAAAAGAGGAAATGAAACTATCAGGATTTCTTTTCTCGCATTCCAAATCTAAATGAATCCTCTCTCCATTTTTTTACCCTTCGATAAATTTTTTTTCTTGATACCCTTCTTCCTAGGGACCAAATTGTGGAAAAATTAATTTAATGTCTGCAGAAAGTTACGTGAAAGATTATTCTTTTAATGACTTCTTCCTTCAACTCATTTGGGTTTATTATCATCTGAAACCTTTCTCTCGAATGCTATTGCATGTAAGGAGGTTTATATATATATTTCTTTTTTTTTTTCTGTATTTTATTTTTGTTTGCCATGCCTAACTTCCTTGCTGCCTATACATGCAATAAATATGGATATTATTCATCTGTTCTGCAGTAGTAAAAGTAATTTTTTCGCTGCTGTGTTTTTATTATTATTATTTTTAAAATAGTATTTTCCCCTGCGAAAATTCAAGACAACAAACTTTTTACCCCTTCCATCTTAGCAACTTCTATTTATATGTAGATGAGTACGGTTGGCGAAAAACCACAAAAGTGTTATATAGCACTCTACCGCCAAACTGATATATTGAGTTATGCTAAATTCTCACTTCATGTACGTGCACTTCGATGAACAGTTGATCCAAGAGAAGGAAAAAAAAAACATACTTTGTTGTTTCGTGCCATTCTTTTTTTATGCTTTTGTCGTCTTTTTATTTCGATTTTGTGCGAGTGGGAACACATATTGGATTATTGCTGAGGCCGCATGAATAAAAATGCATCATTTTCTTAAGTGACGCCGGGAATAAAAAATTGCCGCGATAATAATGAATGCATAATCATGAATGCAATGCATTCATTTTTATTGAAGTAAAGGCACGCGTTGCATTATTGCCATATTTGCGAAACAACCGTAGTAAATTTTGTTTGGAAGGACTTGAATTAAGAAAAATCGATTCGATTAAAACAAAAATAAGGTTTACCATTTATAATTTTATTAATTAAATGCATGAATAATATATGATGAATAATGTTTTTACTTTATAATGCTATATATAAATTCGGGCTTTACCAGTGATCTTTTGATACGCCATCTTATCCTAACTTGGAACATTCTCCGGAAAATACCGAATGCAATAAATTATCGATAATTAGGGAGTAATTGAACAAAAGTTCTTGATCAGTGTAGATATATTTAAAGACATGTATTTAATGTTTTTTTTTGCTCAAGCAAAATTATGCTATTTATATCAAATATTATAATGTGTAAGTAAAATATGAGAAACAGATTTTTTTTATGTCGCTTCTCTGCCATTGATATCTATATGCGTTGATTTGTTTTTCGCTTAACAATGTTGTAAGGAATCTGAAAATGCATTGTAAAATCTTTGTTATTCTAACATGGAAAGAAGAATTTCCATTATAATATTTAATTAAATGGCTGTAAAATTTTATTCCTCACTTCGTTCTAATCTACTGTGTTTTTAATTACCATGTAAATTGTTTATAATCTTGTTACTTTGGATCACTACAGACTTAATAGACAGGTTTAAGTATACAGAAAATCCTAAGAAGTGTAGAAAATTATAGGCAACCCAACAAATAGCTAGAAGGCATTGACTTTACCATCTAGTTATTATTGTTGTTGTTCTAGTGTTTCGTTTTACAACTGAAGGGGGGGGGGCGTTGTAGCTTCTGAGGGTATGGACCCCTGAGCACCCGAGGGCAGAAATTTGACTTCTAGCTTGCACACGTCACAAATCCTTTTTACAGGTCGGACTTCATTCATTCATCCACGAATCGTAATTTAGATCTGGAAGGTAATTTATATCTAGAGAACGATCGTCTCTGACCCAGTAGTATTTCTCTCAACGTGGGGGACTTTGTTAACGCGACAGATTTAACAAGCGCCAGCTACCATACACATGGAGAGTCTTCAGCTACTGGGTTTGAACTCACAACCTAAGGGATGCGAATCCAACGCCCTGAAAACCAAACTATCCCTGACCTTATGTTCTGGTATACCTTTATAATGGGAAGGAGAATTACTTTCAGATATCTTTGATAAATTTCTCAAGTCATCTTGGATATGGTTTTGTAATTAGATTAAAAATCCGTGTCCGTCAAGTATCTGCCATGTAGTTGGTTAATCTGACGTTGAGACAAGGTACTCTCCCTCTGGAAGTTCGAGATGAGACTCAAGGATCTCCCTCACCATTGATGTCGATTTTAAAATAGTCTCTCAAAGATATGTTAATATAATTTAATTAAAATTGGATTGGATTTAAAAGTTTGGATTTTTATTTATGTAATTAAAAGTTTAATATTTTTTGAGAGAATACGATTATCATAATTTATTGTCGGAAAAGAAAGGATAAATACTTGTTTGTTTCAGAATCGAAATGCACCTTCGAGCCTTTAAATAAAATTTCCCTTCAACCCACCAATAAGCAATAATCATCTATCAATTCCGAACGATTCAATTCGAATTCCGATCCCTCCCGCCTCCATTCACTGTGACCGTCTCTTTCATGAGCGATGGATACATTCGACCCAATTCGGACAGATCATACGATACGGATAGGCGGCCAGCATCACTGCCAATAAAAGCGCGCGAAAGCTACTGTCAAGCTGCTCTAAACAAAGCCGCCTTTTCCGTCATTCGAAATCGTCTGTTCTATCTCCCCTCCCCTCCCCCTACCCCTTCGCCAATTCCCTGGAACAAACGAAAGTGCTGCTGCCCGCTTTTCAAAGGCAGCAGGCCTCTTTAACAGTTGGAACCGGCTTTTCAGTTGTCAGGATTTCGCTTGCACGGCAATTGTTGAGGGCGAAGAATTCGCATATAATTAAAGGGACTCCCGCCTTGAATTTTGCACCGCCATCATTTTGCAGCTTTCACTCGGCATAAATTCTGCCTCCTGCCGCTGGAATGGAATCCGAGCTCTAATGGATTTTAGACGCGATATTAACGAGTTGGGAGCTCTGTATTCGAACCGCATTTACATAAAATTAGTGTTGTCATCGTTTGGGGTACACGGGATTCTTGGGCCGCTCTCTCTCTCTTTATTGTGTTTGTGTGTATCCTGTATTTATTTGTTCTACACTGGGAGAAGGAGAGGTTTTGTGGTTGGATTCTATTTTCTGGCGTTTTTATGCATGAATATATGGATTATGACGAGTAGGGGCGTTCTGATTTTTTGTGTTCATATACGTTTTTCTACTTCATTTTGTGCTAACAAAAAATTTATGATTTGGATGATGTGTATGTGTATACTTGCTAATTTCTTTCACCATTTCGTCTAAATGGGGGAGGGGTGTAAGTTTGATACTATCCTTAGAGAGGGAGCGTTGTAAGCGTGATGAGTGACAATGTTATATGTAGAGGTTTACTTTCGAGTGTCAGTCTTGAAGACGTTTCGCAGACATACTAGTAAAGCATTTGTTCCTTATTTTGAAATCAAATATGAAGAAGAAGATGAAAAATTTATCTTCAGCCCCCTGGTGCTGTTTATCTTCGCTGCAACACTTGGTGTAAAGGGTGCTTTGGAGTGAATTATTAGGAATTGTGTTATATATTTTAAAAATCAATAGGATGAAATGGCTAGAAAAAAATGCCTACGTCATTATTTCAGAATGCTTTTAATTTTTTTTTCAGTAAAATTTTTCTCAGTTATCTCTTAACTCTTTTTTTAACCTGATTGGAACTTTTATTCTGAGAATATGATTCCTACTGATTCAATTATCTATCAATATATCACTTAAAAGGTTAGTGGAATATCGTAGATTTTTGTATCAAAATATAGCGGTTTTCAATTATTTAATTTCAGTTCATAAATTTCGGAAACGATATTTTAAAGCCCATACAACGTACGAGCATAACGATTAAGGTCAAAAATTTTCTTTTCGAATTATTATTACTTCAGAATTTATTTTGCTGCCTTTAACAATCTATAACGACTCAAAATTGTGATTGAAATTGATAGCTCTATGAAGATTTTATCTTGCTGATTTTTTGGACTACATTTTTAATATTTTTCAACAATCCCTCACGTGACCAGTATACAGATGTTGAAGAGTTCCATTTAAATTGCAGAATGGAATGAAATTGTCATTCAGGACTTTGTATTAATCTATCTATGAAGATTTAGTTTTTGCCTCTATTTTTTCCCTCCTTGTTGGGTACCGAATTTTAACCTTGCTTAGACGGTGAAAATAACTGTGCTTCATCTGTGCATCCATGATAATCTTTAATAAATTTAAAGCTATTTTTTTTCATTACTAAGCCGAAATTATCTTGCATTACTCTGTAGTCATTACATTGTAGGTTTCTCTTGTTGAAACTTCGCTTTTAAAGAGAATTTTGTCCCAACAAAAGTTGATGCAAAGTCACTTTTTTTCTTAAATGATATTTTGTCAAACTTATTAGTTTTGGTCAGTGTAACTTGATAAACCTTGATATGAAGGTACAAAATGACAACGCATGTTCTTGCATGTTTCTCTCAAAGAAGGATTATCTAATATTTCTTCATAAATGAAAAACAATCTCAGTTTCGCAACACAATGTGGAAGTGCGATCGATGCTACTCATTACCAATATTATAATAATATTATAATATCCTCTGGGTAATAGTTTACTTTCTTGACTTATTTCTTCACATAGGGATTAAAGAAGTATACAAATAAAGTACAAGGAATTCTCCCACCCCATTGGCCATCTGTGTTTATGAATCTTTTTATCATGTCAGAACATGATGTTGTTTTGGGGAGGAGGCTTTTAAAATCAACGAAATTCCGTAATCGAAAAATTGAAATTTTATTAAATGAACGAGCATCTCAAAAGATCAGCTTTTAATAACTTAATGCCATCCCATTTACAAAAGCTCTGATTTAAAAAAAATGTTAATGATTACCGCAAATAAAACCTAGATAAATATCATTTTGAGCACGCGATTATATGAAATGAAATAAATAGGAAATGGGATAATTTTTATAAAGCAATCAATGCGAGACAAAGTTTTTCATGATTGTTTGCAATACTAAAGTGACTCATTCAACGAAAACATTAAAATGAATAAAAAATATAATTTTACTTGCACGAGCATGTGGTGCTTGACCGCTCAAGAAATGATGTTCTGACATGATACATTGAAATATGCATACCAGATTTCATTTTAATCTTTATTTTTTTCCGTATTACTACGCCCCTGCTTTCCATTTCGAAACGCGTACACCTGTACCGATATTCTGAACCACATCATTAGGCAGAAAAACTCTGAAATTCAGTTACCGTACGGATCATGTGACGGTGGATGAACAACTGACCCATATCACTTACCATCTGTTTTCATCCTTGCTTCGTCTTCGGGGTTGTCCCTTTTTTAACCCTCCCCCCCCCCCCCGCCCCAACCCTCGGTGTCAGCCCTTTCCGGCACCGTTTGCCAGGGGCCCCATACAAAAAAAAAAAAAACGCGGGAGAACGGTTCCTAAACCACCCCACCCTAACACTGCATTCTATAGCGTCACGTTGGAATGGAAATGGCACCGTTACAGCCAACCCCCCAATGCAAAATTTCTTTCTTTTTTTTTCGTTCCCCTATTATTTTTTTCATTGTTTCTGTCTTTATTGTTATGCTTTCAGTGGTCATTACGCCGTTACGTGCTCGGGGTCCGTAAGCGCGTTTCGGGTGCCTACTCAACATGATTCCGGTCGGTCTTTAATCCTGTCCGCGGAATGCGTTTTAGCATTTCTTTGAATATCTTGGGTTGAAGTAATGCTGGTATTCGTGATGTCACGTTGGGGTTTATTTTACTGCTGGATTTATTTTTTGGGCGGAACAATTTTCTCTGTCTCTCTCTTTCGAATTCTTTAACATTGAGAATACCCAAATTTGCAAAAATCTTTTGGAAGATATTTTATAACAGTATGTATGGAATATTAAAACAATGTGGCATTTATATAGCTAATATCCATTCTTTCTTATAATATGCAATCAAAGAATGCTTATATGTCTTAAAATATTCCATCAAGTATCTATATTATAATGCTCAGTTAGTTAAAAAGCATTATATACAATCAATTTTAATGCTCCGTCATATCGCAACTTGTTATCATGTCAGAACATGATGATGCTTTTGGAATGAGGTTTTTGGTCAACAAAAATCCGTCAGGCAAAAAATTAAAATTTTATGATCTGCTCGAGCATTTCAAAAAATCAGCTTTTAATAACGCGATGCCATCGCATTTACAAAAGCTCTGATTTTAAAAAAATAAGTGAATGATTGCGGCAAATAAAATCTAGAAAAATATCATTTTGAGCGCGTGATTATATGAAATGAAATAAATAGGAAATGTGGCATTTTTTAAACAATAAATGCGAGACAAAGTTCTTTTTGGATCGTCTGCAGTACTAAAGTGACTCATTCAAATGAAACGATTAAAATGAATAAAAATATAATTGAACTCGCACGAGCAAGTGGTGCTTGACCGATCAAGAAATGATGTTCTGACATGATACATTGAAATATGAATAGCATATTTCATTTTAATCTTTATTTTTTATGATTAAATAATGTGTAAAATGTATTAAAATCCTTAATTCACATCAAATACGACATTTCAGTTTACGGATTCACTTACAGGTGTACATTATTTGTTGAAACAAGTCGGAGAGTGCTTAGGCTTTAATGAATGTACAATGCTATCTTTCACTATAACTGTAACTCTTTTCTGATATTAATGTTTTTTTACATGTGATGTGTATCTTGCTAATGTGAAATGTTATGATATATTAAATACACACATAAAACTTCTTTATCCAATAAACATATTACTAACACTCCTTTGTCAAACTGCAATTTATATGTGGTTTCTTATTTCTTCAAACAATATTTATATTCAAATTAATTCAAATCAATATTAAATAAGATTCAGCTTTCATCAATGTCAAATTGTCCTATTTTTATTTTTTTAATGTGTGAAAGGCAAAAAGATACTCATATTGAGAGTTTTTAAAGTAAAATGTTGAAAATGCAATGAAACAACTATATTATGGTAAATACCAACAAACAGTTTGTAGATCCAACCCATAGCTGCTCATTACTTCTTGAAAAAGTTATATAGATATAAATTATTTAGTATTTACTTAGTATTATTTAGTAATGCATACATTGTGCCTTCTAGATATCTTTAGGTTATACAAATGCTGAGGTGCCTTTTTTCAATCCTTACTAAATATTATTTATCTATTTTACATTCTTTTTATGTGAATAGTTTGAAGCACCAAATTTTCATAAAAGCGTTTAATTTCATATCATTTTCGAATGGATTAATTTCAATTGTTCAGACATAAGAAAAATACACGATGGAAAATTAAAAATTATTTTACAGATTGTAAAATTAAAATAACTAAATTTACTTAATACATTCTTAGGAATAACTAATTAAGTAATTAGACGTTTTATTTAATGAACTAGTTTTTTAAAATTGAAATTGTTGCTAGAATGATGCTCCAAAATTTTAATAATACTTGATTTTGCTTCGATTGTCCCACCTTTATAAATAAATGAAAACATACAATTAAATAACTTCGAAAAAACTAAAAATATAAACCTCGAGAGATAGGATCACCTAAAGTTTTGGCGTACTAGGTAATTGCTTAATTTATATCTTATCTTGATTATTGTCCTTTTTTATTTAAATAGATTGATTTCATATTCTCATAAATGGAATTTTTTGTTCCTTATTTTTTTTTCACTCACTTGCTGATTTGCGAGAATTTTGAAACTCTAATGCTAACTGCTTACCATTTTTTGGAATTTAACTATTATCTAATAGTTTAATTTAATTAAATTTGGATTTCAGGCTAGTGGCGACATCTGACGAGAATTTGAAAACAAAATTATTTCTAGCTCCTGTAATAATATTTTTATTTACATATTGAAGACCAGAAAGTAGAAAACGATTAAAGTAAAAAAAATAGTGTTTTTTCATTGCAATATTAAAATATATTTCAAAAAAATTGTTTTAATAAAATTTAAGATTTTTTTTTAAATTTAATTTTTTTTCTCTCCCTAAATTGAAGAGAGTGAGACGATAAACGTGAAAAATCTCTTCCTGACACAATGAAAGAGGATCTTAAATGCATGTTATCGCCAGCTATCACAATAATTTTAAAATAAAATGCTCTCCGCATTTGTTAAAACTGTCATACCTCCCCTGGCAATCTTCCCATCATTGTTTCGTCACTGAATCCTTCTTGTGTGCACTTTAATATAAAAGTAATCAAGGACCATTTTTTTAAAAGTGCGTGGAAACGGAGAATTTTTGCCGATAAAAATCTAGAATGCATGGCGCCACGTGAGTTTTATTTAAGTACAGAAAAGAAAAAAAATGTTTTTCAACCATCAATAGATATGCTTATTCTATTTCCACTTATTCTAGCATCCAAACTCATGAGTAGAATTCATTTCAGAAGGCGGCGTGTGTTATCTTCCGATAAGCTCATTAATAAACTTTCCCACTAATTCTATCATTTACAAATA
>JAOUZG010052315.1:4799888-4820092 GCA_026289955.1 Argiope argentata | reverse complement strand
CACTAATTCTATCATTTACAAATAAGTTCATTCTAATCCCGATTGGTCCAGCATCCAAACTCATGAGTAGAATTCTTGTCAGATGACGGTGTCTGCTATCTTCTGATAGGCTCATTAATAAACTTTTCCACTAATTCTATCATTTACAAATAAATTCATTCTAATCCTCTTGGTCTAGCATCCAACCTCACGAGTAAAATTCATTTCAGAAGACGGTGTGTGCTATCTTCTGATAAGCTCATTAATAAACTTTCCCACTAATTCTATCATTTACAAATAAGTTCATTCTAATCCCGATTGGTGTAGCATCTAAACTCATGAGAAGAATTCTTGTAAGAAGACGGTGTCTGCTATCTTCTGATAGGCTCATTAATAAACTTTCCCACTAATTCTATCATTTACAAATAAGTTCATTCTAATCCCGATTGGTCTAGCATCCAAACTCATGAGTAGAATTCGTGGTAGAAGGCGGTGTGTGCTCTCTTCTGATAAGCTCATTAATAAACTTTCCCACTAATTCTATCATTTACAAATAAGTTCATTCTAATCCTCTTGGTCTAGCATCCAAACTCATGAGTAGAATTCATTTCAAAAGCGGTGTGTGTTATCTTCTGATAAACTCATTTATAAATTTAATAAATATACATGTTTTTCTTACATACATGTTTTTCTTCAGATTGCGTAATTACTGCTTGTTAAGATTGCTTAAAATTTGTTTTATTTGGATAAAATGATTATAATTATTGTGACAATCCATATTTGGAAATTATAATTTTGGAAGTCATTTTATAATTTTGGTCAATGCAAGCCAAAAACTTTCGGTTATATAACTCACGAATATATTATATATTCAGTAAATTAATTTAAAGATATACCAAAAAGGTACGAGAAATAATATCTTCTATATTTTATGTGCATTTTCAAGTTATTTAATACATTTAACTAGAATTATGATTATCTTTTATTTTTTATGTTTAATACAAACAATATTTCCCAATATTATAATATAAGGCTAATTAGTTTATTTTTCTCTTTTCCAGGTAAGTTCCCTTGAAAGATTTCAAAACGGAAATGCGTCGCTTTAGTTTGGTAAGAAAATGTATGCCATATGTTTTAGGAAGTCTCCCATGAATGAATTCAAGGCTATATTATTAACGCATCATTTTATCCAATTCCTGCCTGTTTCACTCGAATTGCAACTCGGCATTGATAGCAAGTCGTTATTGAAAACAGGGTGTTCATTCTAAACTGTAAGTTCTCTGTAATTGATGAGTATGGAACAAAGAAGTTAAAGTTCTTACCTTTCATTATGTGGGTAGCGTGTTTTCTTCTACGCTTTGCAAGGAAGGGAGGATGAAAGTTTGTTCTCAATGATAAATAACGTTAACTTCTAAAACCTTCCTAAACCATTCGAAAAGCTTCTAAACTTTAAATATTTTTGTAAAGAATAAATATGTTTAATTTAAATGTATACTGTATATTCCTTTCAAGGAAGTGTGCATTTTTACAAGAAATCTGTTAAGTTTCTAAAGAATGTTGAGAAATTTATATATATGTAGTATAATTTTGACTAGCGAGTCTTCCTCGTGCTCTGGGAGCCCCGGGTTCGAGTCCCGGTTTGTGCAGGGTTGCTCTTCTGTGTGCAATCTGTGAGATGTGAGACTATGCCCTCCTGTAAAAAGGGGTTGTGCAAGTAAATGTGGTGAGTGTGTAGCTAAAGTCGTACTCTTGGCCCTAGTTGGCACTACTTCAAAAAACAAGAGAAGCAACTTTCAGCTTAAATTTGCTGCTGTATCAGCAGGTGGCTTGTCCATGGCTAGTACCATAAGTAACAGCAACATACCAACATAATTTTGACTATTATGTGCCCAAAAAGAAGACTTTTTGAAAGAACATCAGCTTGTTTTACCACTGGGAGCATAATTTTTACACAAAAATAAAGATGTGCATATTCACACCTGAAGACGAATGAAATTGCCAAAATTTTTCTCTTTAGTGGATTAATTATGAGTTATGAAGGTTTATTATTCAAGCACAAGTGAACTTAATAAGCTAGAAAGATAAAATTTGATGCTGAAATGTAGCATTTGAAATATACATAAATGTCAAATTTGGAATAAAATCCAGCAAAAAGTAGACTATCTCGTATGCATGTAACTCCAATAATTCTTAAACATAATGACTTTAGTGAATGAAATTAGATATATTATCCTCTGACGACAAATGTAATTACATGCCTAATTTTGTCTTTAATTGGTTGGAAAAATGCCCCCCCCCGAATACTTATTTGATAGATTCATCCAAAATGCTAATTATTATTCACCATTATGGTACAAGACATTTACGGCCTTACCCAAGGTCCACAATTTCATATAAAGAAAAGGTGGATATGATCTTCATCGGAGAGTGTGTGAGAAGGTTTTGGGAGAACACTCCCTCTCTTGTGTATCTATATTTAGCATCAAATTTTGAATGAAATTCATCAAAAAGTAGACTATCTCGCATGCACGTAACTCAAATAATTATTAAACACAACGACTTTAGTCAATGAAATTGGATATATTATCTTCTGACGACGATTTTAAATCCATGTCTAATTTTGTCTTTAATTGGTTGGAAAAATGACCCCCAAAATACTTATGAACTCGATAGATTCATCAAAAATGCTAATTATTAATCAGTCTTACGGTACAAGATATTTACGGCCTGACCCAATGTCCACAATTTCATACAGACAGAAGATGGATATGATCTTCATTGGAGAGTTTGCGAGAAAGTTTTGAGAGACCAGTTCCTCTCTTTGGTATCTATATTTAGCCTCGAATAAGGAACTAAACTTGACAATAAACCGATCCATGAACGACGACAATTGTCTGTATATGGTTGGAAAAATGCCCCCCAAAATACATATGCACTCGATAGATTCATCAAAACTGCTAATTATTATTCACTATTACGATACAAGTCATTTTCGGCCTTACCCAAGGTCCACAATTTCATTTGGAGAGTGTGCGAGAAGGTTTTGGGAGACCATTCCCTATCTTTGGTATCTATATTTAGCCGCGAATAAGGAACTAAACTTGACAATAAACCGATCCATGAACGACTTCAATTATTTAGCTGAGGCCGTTACCAGGACTTACTTCCCTTTCGCATTTCATTTTTATTCACGGCTTCTATTTTTAAAATTCAGATAAAGGGTCGCAGTGATTCATTGATCGTAAATAACAATTAACTCCTAATACGTTATTGTCACTTCTTCAAGCGCCTGTGACTCCAACCCGGCCGTTTGGCGGCTCCTCTGTGCTTTATTGTTTCTCCAATCGGCAAGCAATCAAAGCGGCGATTGTCGCCTGCCGAAAATAATACTTAACCCACTTTTTGAACCTCATCAAGCATCGGATCGAGGATCCGTAACTTAATAAACACAACCCCAACTCTCGTCGGGGTGCAAAAGCTTTAATCTTCTATATTTAGGGTCCACCATTTTTTTTTTTTTTTGATTTTTCGAACCCATATCGGCCTGCACAGCAAGAACAACAAGCACTTGCGTTGGAAGCAGAAGATGAAAAGACAATTTCCGATGCTTAATAACGGTAGAAAAGCACCGGGCCTTATACCCACAAAAAAATCGTCCTCCCAACAAAGACAGTGGTTCTCTTATCTATCTCAATCCATCACTCTTCCATTATGGAAGGAACAACTGCAAACAGCGAAGCTAAAATGGCGGACGCTCTCTTCTCTAACCAAATGTATTTAGAAGTGGATCATGGAGCCTCTTGCGGTTGTAATATTATATGACAAATCCGTTTGACCCCTCCCCAGCGTATCCTTGAAGGGATGGATCAGTTACCGCCGGTGCTCCAAGGGATCGGGTGTAGACCTGAGGATGGATGTGGATATGCGAGACTCACCTGTCTGCTTTAGTTGGCCCTCGCATCTACACTGTCTTTGTTGGCGGAGCGGGGATATTGAGAATGCCGTTTAGTAGAGATTTCCGAGTGGATGGATTGTCTTTCAGGAAATTTGCTGTGGGCTAGACGAGGAAAGTAACTCCGAAGGTCTTCCCGGTGTCTATTATACGAAGGAGTCGACGATAGGCTCTTTTTTTGTTAAAAGAAAGGGGAGAGCACTTCACTGCATATTTAAATATTTCGTTTCCATCTAATATAGATGTTTTTAAGACTTAAAAAGAGTCTAAAGAGACCGGTTGATCGAAATCATCAGGATTCGTTTTTGTCGCTGACATTTGATTTGGATTCTGGTCATTGGATTGTTAGGTCATTTGTTCGAAATGCTCTGTATTTCTTAAAAATAAATTATGAACATTACCTGAAAGATGAGTAAGAATTATAAGTTAGGGTTTAGTGCATGAATTTTTTTCAATTCCTACTACTAGCTCAAACTCTTCCTATATATATATACATACATCTTGTTCAAATTTTCGATCGTTAATAAAATACTTTCTATTCATCCAATCGAGCGGCTCTTTGGCACAGAGTTAGCGTGTCTTTCTCGTGTTCTGGGAGTCCCGGTTTGGGCTTGGTTGTTATTCTGTATTCTATCTGTGAGATGTGTGACTGTGCCCCCCTGTAAAAAGGATCTCTTCAAGCGAATGTGGTGAGTGTGTAGCTAAGTCGTACTCTTGACCCTAATTGGCGCTAATTCAAAAACAAGAGACGCTCCTTTCGGCTTAAATCTGCTGCTGTATCAGTGAAGGGCTTGTCCATGGTGTCATAAGTAACAACAACCTTCATCCAATTGAGTTCAAGTAAATTTTTTAAAACTAGTAGAGGATGACACTTGATGTTAATACAGTTTTTTCAAATACTACTTCATTAATTTTTTATTTATTAATTAAAAACAAATTTTCTCGCCTTTATAGTAGTTTTTTTATAGTTGTTGCAATTGTTAGATCGGGATAGCCTGGTTGGTAGGGTGTTGGGTTCGTATCCCTTGTACTGTAAGTTCGAGCCCGGTCACAAAGTTCTCCATGACGGGGTTTATACATCTGGGGGTGCTGCGTCGAATTTGATCGTTATTCAGGTGGTCAGGGGTCCATTTCCTCAGATGCTACTGCACCCCCCCCCTTCTATTGTGAAGCGGGGTACGAGAACAACAATTGTATCTATTTACTGAAAAGTACCTAAATTTTTCTTAATATCCAAAGTAAGAATTGATTTTAAAAAATGCTTTTCGTATTACTTGTTTAGAATGAAGTAAGTAAAAATGTTTTTTAGTACGTCGTCCGCAAACATCTCCAAACTTTGTGCTTCGAATTTTGAGTCACATAAATATAAACTAGTTGTTTTAAACAAGAAATATAATGATGCAGATCTAATTTTTAATCGCAATAATGTTAGTGCAGTATTAGGCGTATTTAGATGAGACTAAAATAAAACTTATTGACAATTCATAGTGCTATCAAAACTTTTTTAAAAAATTGTTTTTCAAGAATTTACTAGCAGTATCATAAATTTTCTGAAATGAATATAAAATAAAACAATGATTATGAGCTTTTAAAAAAATCATTGCAATTCTCACAATATTATGTATTCATAATGTAGAACTTCCGAGTAAATATTTCCGGATTTTAAAAACTTCGTTAATTTTTCCAAAACATTCTTTTGGAATTTTACTTATTCTCTTCGTTCTTTCACCCATCAAGTAAAATAATGGACTGGTCTGATTGTTTTCAACCTACATACATTTGCCCCTTCTGGAATTTCAATATTACTTTTATTAGACAGTGAGAAAAGCATAGTTAAAGAGAAAGTTATAGTTTTAAAAGTCTTTTCTTGTTTTCTTTAATTTTTTCTCGTGAGTTTTTGTTATAATTATAATAAGAAAATTGATGCCACATAAAAATTAATACATGTATTTTTAGAAGCAAGATTATTACATTATTTATGGCTACATTTATATCTTGTTCATTAGATTAGTTCACAATCCGGTTAATTCATTCCCTTTTTTAAAGTTTAGCATATCCTATTGTCTACCATGCAAGTATTCCAGTTTTTTTGTTATAAGTTGAAAAATAGGAGGTATTTATTACAGGTAATAAAAGATAAAAGATATTTTTATTATAGATAAGAATGGGAAATATTTGTTTTGAATTTCAATCGATGGATAATCTTTTGTCAGAATGTGTGGCAAATGATATCGAATTATTATTTAAAAGATAGAATTTCATTCGATTAACTGAAGGCTTTGTAAAAAGATAGGGCCTCTTTTCTTAAAGGATATCAGATAATTATTTAACGTAGTGGATTATTCTATTTTGCAATCATTCTGTTATAGCAAAAAAAAATCCATTTTCCTTTTTTTTTGGCAGAAAATATAAATTAAAAAAAATGAATAAAAATAAGGGGAAAAAAACTGTTGTTAGAAATAATGGTTAAGATTTTTACGAGTTTCATTTAAAATTGACTTACTTTAAGATTCGATTTGGAATTTTTTTCAAAAAAGTCATCCTTTAAAATATCAAGAGAAATAAACTTTAGATCCGATATATATTTGGCTGAAATAAATTTTTATAATTTATAGGTATTAAAAAGGAGTATCCTTTTACTTCAGTGGGAAAAGGAATCATATATTTTTTGCTATTGTGAAATCTGTACACCTTACCTTTTATTAATTATAAAATGGATGCTCACAAAGTAGATACAGTTTATTATATCCAACTTCTGATCTTTTGTACTAATTAAACATTACCTGACTAAGAGTTTTGCCTTTAAGCTACCTGCTACTAAATGTTTTGATCATAAAGCCATGATGAAGTAGGAGCAAGAGAAAAAAAGGGGGGGAGAGGGTAGAAAAGGAACACAAATTATGAATCGTATGAATTGCAAAGTAAATAAATCTTAAACTATATTGTTTTTAAAAGAAAATACTGCCTTTGCTGAATTTTTTTTTGTTCAGCCAAAAATATAAATAGGCGATGTGCGTCAAAATTAAAGTGGATATTCCATAAGAAGAAGGAAAAAAAATGCTAAACAATATTTCCATCTCGAGGCATGCCTGGCATTAAGTAGAACTTGAAAAAAAATCTTTTTTTAAAGAAAAAAAAAACTTATCCTCCCCTCAACCGAAAAAAAAAAATAAAAAAGTGCTTACTCGGAAGGCCTTCTTCAAAGATTGAATTTTATTCCAAGTTACAATATTCGCTGTATGTATTTAAAGAACTTGTATTATAAGAAACAAAAGATTTTGTTGAATAAAAGAATGGGCTGGCAACTCGCCAATTTTATGCGCTGAGGCTTTTAGTTAAAACTTCAGTGTTGAATTGACGAAGGAAAAAGGGGGGTAAAAGAGAAGAAAAAAAAAGTACACACACAATGTTTAAACATGTGGCTGTCTCAATTCGACTCTGGGATTATAATTCCTCAATTTTAAGCGCCGATTTCATGGTAATATTGATTGAGGTTGTTATTTTTTTTCTTCTTTAGAGCCATTTTTTCTCTCCATAAACTATCTTTTAATAGGTTAAAAACGTAATTCATGGTTTTTGTGTCTTCAGTAATTGCTTTTATTGTTTTATATTTTGTTTGGTAATTGGTCTCACTGATGGTATTAAGATCAAAGATTAAGTTTTTTTTTTAAGTATTGTTAAAAAATATTTTTGCCGGTTTTATTTTTTTCACTTATAGATTGAGCTGAGTGATTATGTGTATTTAAATTCTTGTTTGGAAATTGGGAGATTTTTCGTAACATTTAAGCTACTTACTTCGTTTTCGCTAAAAGTAAGCCATTAAAAGTGAGATATATGTTAACTTTCAATAGCAATTTCACTTTTTATTTTATTATTTCTTTTTTATAGTAGTTCTTTTTTTCGGATTTTGATTCCTGCAATTCATTTTTTTTTTGTTTTAAGACGACATCAAAACCTCGTTGCTGTTTTTTTTAAAAATTATTTTGGCGCTTACTAAAAAATATATTTTTTTAAAAAATATTTTATATCCACATTTATTTAATTGGTTTTAAACTTGCATTTAGAAAGCCTTTCCTTTAAATTCTTAAAATTCAAACACAAACAATGCTTTATACTTTAAAGAGCTGTATTTCATTGGAAGCTTTCTAACCATTTCGTATCTATGCATCGTTACCGTAAATTTACTTATGTAAATGCTCATACAAGAAATAATTTTAAAAACTGTACGAAAAATGCTGCAATAAAATTAAATGTTGTTGTTCTTTTTTATTATTATTACTGTAGTGTATATTACAAGGGTTGCAAGCATTTAGAAGGCTATTCAAAATCACATAACAATTTCAGGTAGGAAATGCTTACCAGACATGGTAGGTGGAGCTGTATGTGCACCTAACTCCATAGTATTCTAGTAAATACTATTTGATATTCCGTAACAACATTTAATAATCATAATCAGTGATACTACTATCAGTATCAAGTCTTACACCCATTTTAAAAGCTCTTTCTTTGAAATTTATTTTGTGGTTAAAGAATAAACAAAATAGGCTATAGACAAGAACACTTTATTGATCTGACCAGGGAATTCAATGTAGCTGTGACGTCATTGCTGTATGATTGGTTATGATGAAGGATATCACGTGGAAAGTTGTGATTCGTCTATTGTGACTACTGAAGTGAACATTTTCAACACCTGCAACAACCAATATTAACCTTCCTTTTAATTGCTCACTCTCTCTCAACAAATCACAAGCGTTGCTGCAAGCTAAGTCCTAAAGTCTTAACACACTTACTCCAAGAACATATATAGCTCATGTTAGTTTACTAAAAGCCACAGAACTTAATAATCACTTCATTAAGGAGGTAGTCCTTTACTCTAGGGACGGGTGCTCCAACAAATTTATCATCGAAATGTAAATCTCTCCAAGAACGTTTTTTAACGTGAATTCTGACCTTTTTGAAATCTCGAGGGTGTTTATTGGTTGTTTACTAGATGTCATATATGAAGTCATAGCAATTAATAGTGAAGTAATTGTTAGTTAAATTAGTTGAAACTTTAAAAATATTTTTAAGAAGGAAAACTTCGATTTTCATTGCCTAATGAATTTGTAAATAATTCTTCAAGTATTTTTTTAAAATAATATTCCTAGATACTATTGGTATCCGTCAAAGAATAAATCTGAAATATACTATAATAATGGCACTGAAAGATAATCTGGCAGTAGCACTATGACATCATACGTAATGTTCTGATTTTGTCTGGGTCACCTATCAAAGTTTTTTTAGGGTGTAAATTCAAGTAAAGGGGGTTATTATTTGTTCGGGAATCAAACACAAGTGCGGCGCCATTAATCATGTTTGGCATGAATTTCTGACACAGAATTTCATGCTTTTCCATACTTTCTTGGTTTATCCTACTGCTCTTAGAAGTTTGCAACTCTTGTGTCGAGACATTAGCGGTGATAGCGGATTCTTGTAAAAGAGTCCTCAGCTTTTTAAAATTATAATTGATTTTTTTTACAAATTTGCTTTCTGATAAAAATCGACCTTACGCCTTATGGAAAACTCCTCATTCGTCCTTCACACCAAAGAACTTATTATATATTTCTCTTTTTTTTCTGTATTGTTTGGTTATGTTTTGATTATAATCCCTTTTCATATTGTGTGGCTTTTTTATCATGTCTGAACATGATGTTATTTTGTTAATTGACAAAAATCCATAGGTGAAAAAAAAATTTGTTTTAAACCATCTCAAAAAAATCAGTTGTCATTGACTTTACAAAAGCAGATTTCTACAGCAAATAAAACCTTAAAATATGTAATTTTGAGCACGTGATTATATGAAATGAAATAAATAGGAAATGTGATATTTTTTTAAACAATCAATACGAGACAAAGTTTTTTTGGACCGTTTGCAGTACTAAAGTGACTCATTCGATGAAGCAATTAACATGAATAAAAATATAATTGAACCTTCACGAGCACGTGGTGCTTGGCCATTCAGGAAATGATGTTCTGACCTGATACATTGAAATATCCATAGCAGATTTCATATTAATCTTTATGTTAACCTAGTTTCTTGCTTATTTTCATGCCCTTTATCCTCTCTTTTTTACTCTATTTTTTAAATAATAAAAATCTTGAGTTTTTAAGAATATTACTAAGTTTTGAGAAATTTTACTTTTTGTCGTCGCACTGATCTCCACCCAGCAATTTATTTAAGGTATATTAGCACTTACTCGAAACGTTGACGGATGCCACTAATTGCGCGGAAAATTCTTCAGATTCTTTGTTGGAAGTTTCCTTCATAAGATGCCAGACGATTATGCTCTACTGCCATGATAGAGATAAGTCAGTGAAAAGTTCTTTGTTCAAGAAAGAAGTCTTTGTGCTTAGTAATATTCTTTTTTTTTGGGGGGGGATATAATTTTTTTGTAACTGTCAATGTCTCCTTTATGTTTATGGACTTGCGAAAATTCTCTTAATGTTCCTCAGGAAACCCCTTTTCAACTTGCAAATCTAGTTTCAGAATCTTACCGAAGTTTAGAATTTTCAAAATATTTTGGATTTTCATTCTTTCTAATATTTGATTTTTATACACTTGCAAAGGCATAAAATTTGTAGTTCGTTAAATTTTTGTATTTTTTTTTAATATTTAGACTATTAGCAGTTGTTTTCAATTTTTTTTTTTAATTTTGAACTTTTTGAAGAGAAATTTTTTTATAGAGTTTTTTTTGTTCAGCGCCTTTTGTTATGTTATGAATTTTCAAATCAGTTTCTCTTTATGATTTACATCCATATTCAAATTTACTATCTTTAACTTACTCTTTAACCTATATTTTATAAAAATATAGGATAAATATAGGTTTTTATATAAATAATAGGTTAGGTTTATAAAAATATAGATAAATATAGGCTATATAGGTTAACCTATCTTTTATAAAAATATAGATTTAAAAATATTTTTTTAATTTAAGATATTTTAATTTTGGCATATTTTATTTATATCAAATTAATTTTATTGATTTTAAATAAAATGTGATAAATACTCTAACCAGTTGTTAAAGTTATAAATAATACTACAGTTATAAACGAATATTAATTTTGCTGCAATAATTTCGCCAACAAAATTGAAAAAATAATTATGAATAAAAGGCACTGGCAAATACTTTTCTTAAATGATATTAAAAACAAAATTAAAATATTTAATATCTTACAAAAACTTATAAAAAAGTATTTGAACATTATTGTACTGCTTTTCTTTTAGTATGAAAAATATAATTGCTAAAGAATTATGAATTTTTGAATATTCTGAAATAATTCCCGTTTTTTTTATATTCATGTATGTGCCCGTGTGAAATTCTTTAGGAAATAATGCTTTCGGTATAAATTAAAATAACTCTAAATAACTTGTGAAATACTTTCGTTGTAAGTTATACATTTAATTATATAAAAATTTACAGATTTGCGCTTTTTCTCTTTGAAAATCACCCCCTTCCTATTTTGAAATTGGCTATTTTAGGACTTTTTTTTTAAATTTTAAAATTTGAAATGAATTTAAAAATTTCTTGACAATTTTTAAAAATCTTTCTTATAATTCCCATAATTTACTTGTAATTAAAAAAAACTATATGCTACAAACTATTTTGACGTAACTGATGGATACATGTAAAAGGTCGTTAGTTAAAAAAAGATCGATATCGAAGACTTTTCTGAAGAGGAAAAAAATTTAATGATATACATTTTATGCAAAAGATATTGAAAAAAAAATCTCCTTTCTTTTTCTCGACTACTTCTTAACTTGAAATCTGGCATCAGTTTTTCAGTTCGAAGTTCAATGTTTTGATTGCAAAATGTCGTGCTAGTCTATGGAGCTGTGTCATGAAAAACAGTTCCTTTTTTTTCAATTTTTTTTTCTTTTACTTTTACAAAAATCTGCTGGCGTAGACGTTGGAAATACTATTTTTGGTTCTGTAAATATATAGATATATATATATTTAAAAAAAATGGGAATTGCCGAAGAGAGCAATGAAAGTGGGAAGGCTTCGGAAAAACGAATAAAAATATATAAACTGAATAAAATTCCGTATGGAATCTTCGCGGTTTTCCGACTGCTACTCTAAAGTAAAGTGATTCCGAAGATGAAAAAATGGTTTTCCGAAGTTGGTTTTTCTGTGAAAATGTTTGACTTCGCTGGACCGTCGCCAGAAATGAGATTGGCCATCTTTAATGTTTACGAAGTTATTCATTTCTGGAAGTATTGGAACGAGAAAAAAGTGGCAATTTCCTGAATTTATGTTCGAAAGGAAAACTTTCTCTGTCTGTCTGTCTCTATCTCTTTCTTTTTCTTTTCCGTTCCCTTCCTCTGATGATGAACTGTAAAAACTGTGGAATTAAAGATATTGGTATCAGTGTGGTGAGAATATTTTGCCATGCAATTCAAAAGTTTTAAAAAATCTTGATAGCCGCGAAGTTATTATGAAAATATATAAAGTTTTGTTGCGTTCGTGTGGAAATAAAATTGGAATGCATGCAAACTTATTATTAAATGAAATCTTAATGCATTATAAATAATATTACCAAATGAACAACTTATTTTCATTCAAATTATAGTGTCTTTTTTGAACAACCAATTCAAAAATTCCTCATCATATAACTGTTGACAATCTGAATTAACAACTATTTACAAAGTAATATTTATAATTATTTAACTGCTCGTGAGTTAATTAATGAAACATTTATTATTTATGTCGAAACATATACTCCCATGCCATTTAGAAAGTAGGAAGTTAATATCGCCAAAATTTAAATGAAACATTTATTATTTATGTCGCGACATATACTCCCACACCAGTTAGAAAGTAAGAAGTTAATATCGCCAAAATTTAAATGAAACATTTATTATTTATGTCGCGACATATACTCCCATACCAGTTAAAAAGTAGGAAGATAATATCGCCAAAATTTAAATTTTGATTCGCAATGACCTCTCAATAATTCTACTAGGTCGAAATTGTCTTAAAGTTAACTTAATATCAGGTTGATTTGAATCTTAGCCAGCTGTTGCGCAGGTATAATCTTCACACAAATTTGGGTTATAAGCTGCTCTTCTTTAAGATTTTCTTGTGGTTCTTGGTATGCTGGCTTCAATCTGTCTATCGATACATTAACTTCTTAATTCTTTACTCTCTGAGTAAAATATTTTAGTCCACGGCGCATAACAAAATATGGAGCTTCATAAAGGGATTCGAGCGGCTTTTGTATTCTATCAATGTGAAGGAAAACGTGAAAAGTTGATTATAAATCTTTGAGGACAAATATTTTTGGATGATTTTTTCATTGAGTTTCTTTTGGTCTCATCAATTTCATTACAGTTTAATTGCATCAGTTTTTGTTTTATAAGTGGCAAATTCAATCTAAATAAGTAATAATTTTACTTTCGTTATTTTCTAAACAATAGGTCTTCTGTCTCATTAAAATTAGTGTTTAATTATTATGTTTGATTAATTTGCTTAAGAACCATACATTGGTTATGCCATTCTTGATTAAAATTCATGTCTTGGTTGATCTAGAATAAAATAACGAAGTCAACATTCTCTGAAAAAATCAGTTGCTAAAAGATTTGTAAAAAAGAGGCGTGTTGCGACGTTGTAAATTAAAATTAATCTAAAACCATAATTAATGATGCAAAGTTTTATTTTTTAAAAGCTTTTTATTTTATGTTGTTATAACAGCTTTTGATTCAAAACAACTATATATCAATATATATGAAATGCTAAATTTCTGAATTCAGGTGAAAGGAAGGATGCCTTTAATACAGTAGTTGCTTCTAGAATTCGTCAAGTAAGAGAAAGAATAATTAGAAAGACTTACGAACTTTTATATTTTAATATTGAAACATCATTCATTTATTTCTTCTGTGATGATCCTTCCATACATTTTGAGTTTAGCCCATTACACACATTCATGTGCAAAAATTCTATTGCTGGTGTTGAGATAAGTTTTCGTACTACACTCACCAATTTTCTATACACAGGTCCAACGCTGACAGGAAAATTGTTATTGATGGAATTTTCAAATTTTTGAATTCGGGTGGTGGCAGGGGAGGAAGATTCCTTTATACAATAGTTGATTCTAGAACTCTTTAAGTGGAAAAATCAGTCTAATTAGAAAGAATTTCGAACTGTTTTTTAAAACCAATCCATTTTCATGCTTTGGTATATAAGTATCAATGATTTATTTCTTCTGAAATGTTCGACGTCTAGAGTAGAGATTGTCTCTGAACTATACTCTGCCAAATTACTATTCACGAATCCAGCACTGACAGGAGAATTGTTGTAGATGGAATTGGAAATTCATTGATTTACACTTTGCCGCGTACCAAACTAATTTTAAGACCCGGTATTGGTGAAAATCAGAGCAGCAGCGAACCAAACGTGGAGGGAGAGAATTACAATGCAATCCGATATTGACCCCCCTCTCTCCTTCCTCTCTTCCAACCCCCTTCCTCCATCAGCACGAATGTCCTACAATGGAATCAGGGCAGAGGAAGCTCTCTCTTGATTGCAACCTCCCCCCAATCTTATTTGAGGGGACGATTATCTGCTGGGGCAGTGCCTGATTACTCGAGTTACGACTTGAGAGGTGTGTGGAAATCGCAATCCAGAGTACCGGTCGGAGCGACAGACAGACTCGATTGGCATCTGAAGTTGATGCCCAAGTGGCCTTGTCTTCCATGACATGTTCGGGAGTGAACGAGCATGTGTCGTTTGCGACTTTTCGAATTGGTATTGGATCTGGGGATTTCAGAAAGGAAGTGTGGAGACATTTTTATAGATATGTGAAGGAACGATGAGTATGACGCTGTGCTGATTGGTGGTAACGATGTTGATGCTGATCTTTGTAAAATAAATGCGTTGGGCTATTTTTTAGTATAAAATTTTCAATTAAGAAATTTTAAAATAGTTTATCCGTTTTAAATTTCAAATGTCTCTTAATAATTATATTCGGGAGAAGTAACTTTACAAAAAATATAATAAAATATGCTGTATATTGCAATAAATATTATTTTGTTGTTGTTACTTATGGCACTTGCCATGGACGAACCCCATGCTGATACAGCAGCAGAATTAAGCCGAAAGGAACGTCTCTTGTTTTTGGAGTAACTCCAACAGTACGACTTAGCTACACACTCACCACATTTGCTTGCACAGGCCCTTTTTATATGGGTACACAGTCACACATCTCACAGAAGAACAACCATGTCCAAACCGAGACTCGAACCCGGGACTCCCAAAACATGAGGAAGACGCGCTACCTCTACCAGAAAGCCAGCATAAATGTTATGTAATAAATAATAATAAAATTGTTAAGATCTCTTATTTATGAGGGTTAATGTAACTTTTGTTCTGTGGTCAAACTTTGATTTCAATATATATATATATATATATATATATATATATATATATATATGTGTGTGTGTGTGTGTGTGTGTGTGTGTGTGTGTGTGTGTGTGTACGTGCGCGTGCATCGGAATAATAAAGAGTACACCAATGTTCAAAGGTGAGGCACTTTACATTAATTTTGAAAATTCATTTAAATCTTTCGAATGTTAATTATATTATCAAAAATAATTAATAGACTATCTTATATGTAGTCGTGGATTGAAAAATCTTGAGCTAATGATTTTAACTGTTTCTAGAATTACCTTTCTCTAAAGAAAATGAAAAAAAGAGTGATGTTACTTTTGAAAAAAGACATCTACCACCATGGAATATCTGGCGAACGATACCTATCTTTTTTCTTAAATCCACCCTTTCACAGCCTCCACAAAACCCGCATTGAAAGAGAGAGAGAAGTGTTCAAAGTGCCGCTATCCACTGCTTAGCGCGGAAACTACCTTACTTTGACCTTTACGGAGCGGACAATCCATGCCTGTTTTTTTTTTTCTTTACGCCCCTGGAAAGAAGAAGAAAAAAAAAAACATGAAAGAAAATAGCTTTAAAAAAGAGAGGAAGAGAAAAAGAAAAGGAAAAAAAAAGCATAAGAGAAATAAACAAACTACCAAAACTTAACGTCCTTCTCTCTCCCCCTTTCCGTATTTTCCTATGGAGGCGTAACTTTTGCATGTGTGCGAATGACGTCACTCGGAAAAGTCTTTTGGCAGGTTAAAAAAAAGAAAAAGAAGTAAACCTGCGTGGTTTGGCGAGGCAATTTCGAGTGCTTTGGCGAACTTTTTTTTTTCTTTTCTTTTTTGGTAAATTTCAAATGAAGTTTTTCGCTCTGTTTTCTTCTCCTAAACAGTGCTAATGTGGTGGAAATTTCAGTTGAGTTTGCCTCGCCAGTAATTTCCTCCCCCCTTTTCATATTGTTTTGTTACTTAATGGTGAAGTTTGGGGCTCGCTAGGTTTCCTAAAGAAGAAAGAGCTGAAAATTCTATTTTTGGGACCTACGTAATGCTGCTCTTAAAAGGTACCGAATATAGAGAAAGTCTCATTTTTTTAATTGAAATTGAAACACGAACACAACATGTTGTTACTGCGTAACATCAGTTCCAAACAAATTACTGGCTTGAAATCTAAAAATATTCCTAGATGAAAGCCATATTAACCACATTAAAATTATTATGTCATATTAAAAAATAAGAAATTTTAACTTTTTTGGGTATTTTAGATACCTTAACATTATTTAGTTCAATCTTGCTTAACAAATAATTCTCGTAAAGAACTAACTAAATGTTAAACAAGTAATATAAAAAAAATTTTTTTAAATTCCTACTTAGGTTAACAAAGAAAATTTTTATTTTAGTTACTTTTTATTATGTAATTACAATTAAAATAAATATGTATATAAATATGACTGATTCACAATATTAAACGAATTTCCCATTCTCCTTTCTACATAAGGAGTTCGAACTCACAGCCCAACGGATGGGAATCCAACTCCCTACAAAACAAGCTATCCAGGCCTAACAATAACAGTTACTATAAATAATTGATCACCAAATTATATTAAAATTGAATTTTTTCAACGTCAATTGAGGATTCAAAGCCAATTGTGGCAATGCAAAATGTTTGAATTTTCTACATCAGTTGGGGATAACACATTACAGATTAGAAATATTTAATTTTCTTTAAACTGTATTATTTTAATTAGGAAGTATTTCAAAATGAATTGGAAAAATCGATTGATTAGCAATGTTTAATATTAGTCATCAAACATTATGAAAATAAACTGAATCGTTTAAAATAATCGGCCAAACACGTGTTAAACCTAACCTAAATAGTGTGGAGAAAAAACAACCTGAGTTCATTACTTATTTGGTGGCGTTGATATGAAGATCTTCGTCGAGAGAGTTAATTTTTAATTAATTAATAAAAATTAATGAATTGATATTTTAAAAAATTGTATTAAAATCAAATGTCATCCATTACAGGTTTTAAAAAATTTACTTGATGTTGATTGAATGAATAGAAAGTATTTTATTAATGATTGAAGATTTGATGTATATATATATATATATATATATATATATATATATATATATATATATATAAACAGGGCAGAATTGTGTATGAAAATGAAAATAACGATACATATTTTTAAAATATTGATTTGTTAATAATAAAACAAAAAACGAGGATTTCTTTAACGTTTATTTACAAAATAATAAATATAATATTAAAAATTATATTTCAAGATTTATTTTTTATTATTTATTCAATTTTAAATATTAAGATTTTAATTATGCTATTTTAAATGATGTCAGATAAATATAATTGTAAACATTCATTTGCTTTTCATGATTCGTGTAAAATTCTTATAAAACAGGATATAATAAACTTTCTTCCATTTACATTACATTTTTTTTTGAAAAAATAAATTCACACACTATATATATATATATATATATATATATATATATACTAATACTATCGTAAATTTATATTCCTAGTATCAAAAGTAAAAAAAAATTAGTTTTTAAAAAATCATTAATAATCCTTTACCCCGTGACTTTAAATAAAGAATGCATAATTTTAAATTTGAATATACATTATCAATGGCTTGTTACATTGCGAAAATTATTCATATTTTATCTACTTTCACATTTTTTTGAAAGAAATTCTTGGTCCAAATTACGCGATGTTTAAAACCATTTATTTGGCATTGCCCTAAAAGATAAAATATCGATGCTATTATTTAAATATTTTGACTCAGAGCAAAACACGAAAGCATAAACGATAAGCTCTATTTACAAAATACTTTTTCCTCCTTTTCAACGAAAACTCCTCTTTTTTACATTTTTCCTATTTCTGGCATTCTACTTAATGAAAGTCAACATTTAATCTCCTTTTAGAAATATTTACTCATTAAATATGATCCGAGATGAATTCAGAGTATATTTAATGTAGCTTTGCAAAATTCATAATTGATGGAATATTAGGAAATCTATTTAATATCCTTTTCCCGCCTTTTTTTTTTGAAAAAACTCATTTCGAAATTGCTTTCGTTGATAAAATCAGTATCTTCGAACAACGTTTACTTTCCGTCGAATGAAGAAAGTAATTGAAATTTGCAGTTTGAATAAGGGTTGGGATTTATCGCAGACGATTTTTGTGAAACAAAAAGACCTTTTCTGTTATTAGAATAAAAGTTACTTTGTCCGGACAGGTGTATTTTCGTGAAATTGGCTTTCTGTCCCTTATATTTATAATCGTTAAAGTCAGCTGCTCTGTGTTTAAACTATCGATAAGAATTTTTTACAAAATTTAAATCGAATTATATGCGAATAGACTAAAAAATGATAATAGGTTTTTCTTTTTTCATTCAATTTCATTTATTTTTTTACTTTAAAAAAATGAAAGTTCTTCTTTAATTACTTTTTGCTCATATTTATGCTAGCCCGATTTAAAAGGTTAACATCTTTTGGATTTATTATATGTTATGATATTAAAATGTTTCAGGATAAATATTTACTGCTCCGAATCAGCTATATTTCTTCTTTTATTTTTAATAAACTTTTAGAATAAATTTGTATTTGTTTACCTATATTCGTTGGAAAAAGTACATTTCGTACAAAACACACTATACATACAAAATTCTACTCTTGAATTCCTTTTTTTTAAAGAACAAAAATGTAGCAATGAATTATTAAATCTTAAGATATTTACAGCTAGTTATAATTAATGAGAAAGAAAAAAACACGTAGATATAGTTTTTGTTATTATAGCAAATGAACTTTATTTAATTATGTAATCAATATTTTTTATATATATTTGAAATAGCAACAGATTTTTATCGAACAGTTTGTTTCTTTTGTTGGTGTTACTCATTCAGTAGCGCCAACTAAGGCCAAGAGTACAACTTTTGCTACTCACTCATCACATTCGCTTGCACAGCCTCTTTTTACAGGGAGGGGGGGAGCACATTCGCGCACCTCATAGACAGAACAACCATGCCTGAGCCGGGACCCCAGATCACGGGGAAGACACTCTACCCATAAACCAGGACACCGGCATAGTTTATTTCTAATATGTTTAAATGCATCAATTCAAATTCAGTAACAAGGCTTACTTTGAATAGGCTTTATTTTCTATTTACTAAAAAATTATCTGATTATCATATGATTTTTAAATAAATAGTTCACCGTTTTATTTTTCATGTATTATTTAAAAATTACTTTCCAAAGGCATTTTTCTTTACCTTCATCGGTACTTTTCCGTTAGCCAAAAAATCGCCAAAGAAATTTGGCGATTTTTCCTCATGAACCGAATTATGATTTTATGATAGAATAGAAATTTATTGATTATTTATCATTCAACAAAAATTTATTTAAAATGACACTAGAAAATACTCGCGAACAGCTTCAAAAGAAATGAACTTATTAATAGCTTTTGAGTTTCGCTTTTAGAATATTTTCCTCTTGAACTTTTTTTTTTCTGGCGCTCTTTTTTGTCATTCTTTCGACATTTGTGAAAACACGAAATTTGCTTTGTGATTATACTGAACAGGTTCTTTTAGCGTAGGAAGACGGAAGTGAAAATCCGTCCTTTGGATGTCTCGAAACTAAAACTCCCGTCCCTTATTTTGAATTCACTCCACGTAAGTTAGCGCAGAAAAGACAAAATTCTCAAAGGAATAAGAACGTTCGGCGCATACTTAAAAGCTGTTAATACTTTTTTTAAGGGAAAGTACAACACTTCTTTTTCGAGATTTAATTCGATTTAAAATTTGTTTTTACACTGCTTACTATTTATGCTTCTTTTAAATATATATA
>JAOUZG010052315.1:4752673-4796091 GCA_026289955.1 Argiope argentata | reverse complement strand
AATTATTAGTTATCATCTCAAAGGAATAATACTGGTTGCTAGTACACAAGTTTCCTTTCGCAGTGTTGCTATGCGATAAGAACTATTAGTTATCACCTCAAAGGAATAATACCGATTGCTTGTACACAAGTTTCCTTTTGCAATACTGCTATGCGATAAGAACTATTAGTTATCACCTCAAACTCGTATCTAACTTCACGTAACTTTAAGGTACGAGTAAACAATGTAATTTCTTCCCCCAGACCAATCCTAAGCGGTTGTGCACAAGGAAGTTTACTCTCCCCAACTCTTTTTAACATTTATGTTAACGATCTACCGAGAGCTAGGAATTGTCACTTAGCGATTTTCGCAGACGATACCGCCATCCTTACACAGCATAGGGATCCACAGACAGTCATACACAACATTCAACATTACATGACCTTTCTACAGTGCTGGCTCGAGGGCTGGAAGATAAAAGTCAATCCAACTAAATGCGCGTGCCTCCTCTTTACTAACAAGAAGAAAATGCCCGATCTAGAACCTATCCAAATTTTTGGCCAGCCCGTCCCCTTTGTAAATGAGTACAAATACTTAGGGTTGTTACTAGACGCAAAATTAAGCTTTAATAGTCATATTAAAGCAGCCCACACTAAAGCAATTATGATGAGTAAAAAACTCTACAGCTTTTTCTCTCATCGGAGCAAGCTATCGATTAGGCTCAAGCTCCTGCTCTACAAAGCCATAATAAGACCAACTGTAATGTACGGTTCCCAAATCTGGGGGGGCACTTCAGCAAAAAATATTAAGAAGTTGCAAGTTCTACAAAATGGACAGCTGAGGAGAATTGTGAACGCTCCCTAGTACGTCAGAAACAAAATTATTCATGACGACCTCAAAATTGATCCTGTTTCGGAATTTATTAAAGGAACATCAATTAAGTTCTTCGAAAAAATACCCCAGATTCGTAACGAGCTACTTCAACTACCTGTATACGACCAAACAAAGCCTAGCTCTCGTAAGAGGCCTAGAGCCGCTATTGATAATATATTTGTCAACTTCCTAGCCGTCAAAAAGCTGAGGACTAATTAACTCGTTACCAATCTGGCGTCTTAAATTTTCAAAATTATACCTGTTTAGGCCATAGATAGCTACGATGTGCTACACGCGATATTTCCTGGAATTATGTATTTTTTCTAACTAAGCAAAATAGCCCACCCCAGAATTAGAAGGCACGTGCAACGTAACTCCATTAAATTTCTCAGTAGTCCCATAAATAGTATAAACCTATTATTTTAATTATATTAATTATTTACCAATGAAAAAGAAAAGAATATATTTTTTTAATTACCATTTTTGACGTTAGAGCTTTATTGCGCTCGTCTAAACTAGTTCTATTAATTTTAATGTACCCCCAACTTACAAATTAAAGAATTATTCAAAATTATGATGTGGAGGTGCTCGTGACCACTTTGTCACACCGCGGAACTCCGAAACATCACAACGTTGCCGTTGCCGTTTATCACCTCAAAGGAATAATACCGGTTGCTTGTACACAAATTTCCTTTTGCAATACTGCTATGCGATGCAAACTATTAGTTATCACCTCAAAGGAATAATACTGGTTGCTTGTATACAAGTTTCCTTTTGCAGTATTCTTATGCGATAAGAACTATTAATTATCTTCTCAAAGGAATAATATTGTAAGCGAATACAAAAGTTTCTTTTTGTAGCTTTGCAATATAATCTATTAGTAATCATCTCAAAGGAATAATACTAGTTGGCAGTATGCAAATTTCCTTTTACCGTAATGCTATAAAATACAAACTGTTAGTTGTCGTCTTAAAGATAATAACCAATAACCAATTCTTGGCAATTAATTAAACCAATACACTGGATACAATTCATAGCTGTAATGAAAATATCATAAAGTTTAGAGTACTATTTTTTTAAAAACTCTGTTTGTAAGCTGCTACATACAAAATAATAATAATTCCTTTACTTTGTACCGAAATATTTTTTTTTTCTTTTTCACAAATATATATTGGTAAAATAAAGTACTACGTGCCTATTAATGCACACAATAAAATAAATTTTAGTTAATGCAATATTTTGTTAAAGGTGGATTAATATTTTTGTGAAATATTATTTTAAATATTACGATAACTTCCTTGATTTGATTTCATTACAATTCGAAAAATGTGACACCTGCATATCTACAAAATCTCAATTGGAACTATTAACCATCGTTGCATATTCAGAGTTGTTTAAATTTTTGGAACATACAAGATCCTATCTTGAAATGGTTAGGGGGAATTAAAGAAACACTAATTATAGTATGAAATTTTATAACAACATGTAAATTTGAATTAAACGAGTATTTATTTCTGGCAGTTATTTATTTTCTGGATTTTTGAGCCTTTTTAAAAATTTATTTGCTGAAAATAGTTATATTTCGAAGCGTAGATTCTTTGGAATCATTATTCTTGGAAATAAGAAGAAACGAACTCTGCAAGTCAGGCGAATCTGTCTAAATCAAAAGCAAAATATTATTGAATAGTTTTAGATTCTTCAAGTAGATATTTTCCCATATATAGCTGGATTACCGATATCTACAATCCTTTAAAAAGTGGTCACAGTAACCTGTAATAAAGAATAATAAAACAAATGTATATATTTTTAAATTGGCAAATGTAAGAACAAAGAAACAAAATTAACGAAAGTTGTAATATTATTTTAGTATAATATTTTAAATACGGCAATTTGCTATTCCCCCCTGAGCTGCTTTTAAAATGATTTTTAAAAATAGCGACTAATTTTAAACGGGTATTATTTGTTTCTAATTCCGTATCATGAAAAGTTTCCTGAAAACAAGGTATATTTTTATCATATGAACGTTAAATTAATGTTCTAGTGATGATATCTTGCTCCAAAAACTGTTTAAAATTGGTCATTTATTCACTCCGAGGGTAATCGGTTATTTATTAAATCACTTGAGTATGGGGCAGCAGGTGATACGGGCTTGAATTTGCATTAAATCATCGTTTAATATTACCCTAACAAGCAGTTTTAATTTACTTCATCACGCGCTCTTACCGCAAAACATCCATCTTCCTTATCTCAGCATCTCCAGGCGGTTATTTCCAGTACCTTTTTGAAAGCCGATCCTCCTCTTGTAAACCATCTTCCTTGCTCTGTAGAAAATTTTTCTGAATGAACTCAACTGTTTAACTGTGACTGCCACGCCAGAAAACTCATAAAGCATCTGGAAGTGGGGTGTTCTTACTACGCTATGCAAAAAGCCATTGCACCATAACCGAACGGTGCCTCAAAATAGAGCAGGATGGGGGGAAAGTAAAGTAAAAAAACATACGTTTTCACTCATCTTCTTACAATTCCGCTGATCTTTCATAAATACTTTGTTGTCGTTTCCCCCCCCCCCGCCATCTTCTAATTCTATTCATCCCTTCTGACATTCTAACTTTTTTTGCTTAGTTCATTTTCTTCCCCGGAGTGAGCTCTTGAGTTTTGAATCGCACGTTCACCTATGAACTTTTGTCTCAAAAAACACTTGAGGGTCCTAATTATAGACGTCTTCCGACTTGTGCACTCTTGCCTAAAAATGCGTGCAAGAACAGAAGAAGAGGGTGCGCGGCGCGGAGAAACACAATGTAAATGAAAACCGCTTTCTGCGAACGGGCGCTATGAATAGGGTGAAATTTCAGCGGCGGAGAAAGGTTGCATGGATACGGGCTGGAAATGTCACACAGCTTGTGGGTAGTGTCGTAATTGCTAGAGCTCGTTGTTTGCTGAGTTATTTCTAACGGTCTCTGTGTTCTTTCCTAGTGCTGGGCCGCGTGAGCCTTTTCTGCTTTTGCTTTCTCGCAGGACTGATTTTACCATTAGGTGACCCCAGAGGGTCGCATATTATGCAGGGTCGCTTGTCTATCAAGCAAAATTCTCATTTGTTCGCCAGTTATATTATCATCCGCTTATAATTATTCCAATAGAACTTCACTAATCCGACCTGAATGAGAATTTTATCATCTCTGATAATTATAAAAAGAGTAGGGGGATTAGAATTAAATCGTTGGCTCCCTTTCGACTATATATTCCATGATTGCTATTTGAAATTGGAAAAAAAATCAATTATTGACAGTATAATTGATTCATTTATACTGATGTCACTGTTTCATTCGCATTTTTCGATAGTTCTTTTAGAAATGTTTTGTCGGATTTCTGGCACAGAGGTAGCGCGTCTTCCTCGTGTTCTGGGAGTCCCGGTTCGGGCATGGTTGTTCTGTGTGCTGTCTGTGAGATGTATGACTGTGCCTTTCTGTAAAAAGGGGCTGTGGAAGCGTATGTGATGATTGTGCAGCTAAAGTCGTACTCTTGGACCTACTCGGCGCTACTTGAAACAAGAGACGCATATCTTCGGCTTAAAATCTGCTGATCTATCAGCAGGGCTTGCCCATGGCAAGTGCTGCATCCTCGTGTTCTGGGAGTACCAGGTTCGAGTCCCGGTTAGGGCATGGTTGTTCTTCTGTGTGCTGTCTGTGAGATGCGTCACTGTGCCCCCCTCTAAAAAGGGGCTGGGCAAGCGAATGTGTGAGTGTGTAGCTAAAGTATGTCTCTTGGACCTAGTTGGCGCTACTTGAAACAAGAGACGCATATCTTCGGCTTAAAATCTGCTGATGTATCTGAGGGACTTACCCATGGCAATTGACATAAATAACAACCACAATAACAACAACAGAAATGTTTTAATCCATTAAGTTTTATTGAAAATCACCGATAGTCAGATATGTAGAAGTAATTTCTGCTTAGATTGCTCGTAATGAAAGCTCTTTTGTGTGTGTGTGTGTGTGTGTGTGTGAATGTGGTAATTTTTATGACTTTATTTGTAGCGACCAGATCTTTTAGTTGTTCCGTTTTTCTTTTTGACTATCCTAGGATTGTGATGTCATGTTAAAAGATGAATGATCACAATAGACCTATGACCTTTAATGAGCATGAGCATACGAAATTCAGATGCATATATATCTTGCATTCTGGAATGGAATTATGCTTGATTGATTGATTAAGAGAACTGTTGATTGATATCAAAGCTGGTATAACTTGATCTATAGAGTGATAAAAGCGGAAATTATTTACCGATCAAAACGGAATTATAAATTATAGCAGAATTTAAAACTAATGAATAAATTGCTTATGCAACGTTCGAATTATTTTTTCCACTCGATTGTATCGGTTTATATAGAATCTAAAATCAAACGAATCCTTACCTCATTTCATACTATTTCATCTCATTTCCATTTTTAAAATATAAGAAAATAGAAGATTGAAATAGAAAAAAATATATATAAATTGGTGTTATGTAACTTTCGAACCAGCTAATAGGAACATAAAAATTTCAATTGAAAGAAAACAGAATAATGGAATAGGAAAATATAAAATTTGGAATTCAGAACTAGTAAATTGCAGTATATAAACTGGTGTTTTTATGCAAAACAGAAGAATGAATCATGAAGATATAAAAATTAGAATATTTCAGAATTGTGATCAGCGAACTGGAGTATAAAATTTGGTGTTTAAAAAGAAGACTGAACAATGTAACAGGAAAAAGAATTGTATAATGCAAAATTCTTAACTGAAAATCCAAAGTTTCTAAAGTTGTTGTTCTGAAAGAATTGAAAGTAATATAGCAGAAAAGTATAAAAGTTGGTATAATGCAGAATTCCAACCAGCGAACAGAGCATAAAAATTGGTGTTCTGAAAGAAAACACAAAATTCGAATTTTATAATGCAAAAAATGTTTTAATATAAGATTGCGTCAAGCGGACTACAGTATAAAAATGGTATTTAAAAGAAAATAGAAGAATGAAATAGCTACATGCGAAATATGCATAGTAAAAATTTATAACAAACGAGAATTAATAAATCCAAAATTTTGAAATTAACCATTATTAATGAAATTAGTAATATTTCCATCCCCATAAAAAATTAGAAAAATCTTATTTGCTTATAAATCGGGTACTTACGTATTATACCGTTCAACTTTATCGCCAAATTCGAAGTAATCGAAAATGAGTTGCTAATATGAAATGGCATGAAATATCATATAGCTATTAAGAAGCGGGTGTTGCAAATGAAGTTAAAACAAAAACAGCCATGATATCATTCAGTATCTTAGAGCATGTTGAATATTATCTTATATCATCATATAGAATATCTTATATGATATCATGTAGAATATTATCTTATTGAGTTGCATATTAAGATAGGTAAAAATTACACAATAAATTCTTCGGCAACACAAAGATATTGGGTACTTACGTATTAGACAGTCCAACTTTATCGCTAAATTTGAAGTCGTCGCCAACGAGTTGTTTAATCGCCAATTATGGCAATCCGGCAATGGTGCAATCAGTTGATCTACATCGGCAAATTTAAATCTGACATACGGTATAATACGTAAGTACCTAAATCTGTTCAAAGCTCCATTCTATCCAAACTTACCTTTTTTAATGAATTTTAAAAATATATTTTCAGTATTTTATTAATTTTATCATACTCAGTATTCATCATCGTGTGTTCAATTTGTTATTGATAAATATAATTTCCTTTTTTTTAAATCTAATTCCATCGCCATCTCATCTAAATTGCGCTGCTCTCTTGTGGATTATGACTGATGGAAATTTTAATGAAATGATGCCAACGTTGATATTCTTAATCTTGGTTGCATTGGTAATTTATCCTGATTACCAATTTTGCATCCGTTCTAATAAGAATTATGGATTGATACTGATGAGAAATGCAGATGTGTTTTAACTCATGCTATTTAATCACAGTCTACTTCGGAAAGAACATCATAGTTTTGTATCATCATAATAAACAATATCTTTTCTGTGATCAGTAACGAATTTTTGCGATAATTCCTGTGAGACTGATAGTGAGAATACGTCTGTTTTGTTAACAAAATTTATTGAATGTTAGTAATCATAATCATAATTGATAAGCAATATGCTTTTCTGAGGATTTTACATTTAGTTTTTAGTTACAATGAAAGAGAGTCGTAATTAGATGAACATTTGGAATTTTCTGCATATCAGTTGAAAAATGTTGATTGTTATAAGCGGAATAAAGTTATGCAAATGATTATTATTCGAGAAATTTTGTTATTTTCACTGATTGTTATTAGTTACACTGTTATGAGGTATGGTTTTTGATTAAACAATGTAATGAATTTTATTGCTGAAAAATTAATTGTTATCCAAAGTTTGGACATAGTTGCAAGTTAAGGATCTGCTTTATTTCTTCATTTTGCACCTTATGCTTAATTCCAACGAGTATCGATATTGATTGTTATGTTTTGAGTATTGTTATCCAGTGCACCAACATGATTAAACAAAACAAAGGATAATTGGCTGATTATTTTTCAGTTAGAATGAATAAAATACATAATTTTCTAAACGTTTTGAGGTGTGTGTTTTTGCATATTATTGGGAAGATATTCGTTTTCGTTATTGAGTACTGAACTGTGACTGATTATTTTAATACAATTATATAACTGATCAGCTAAAGCTCTGATTAAAAAGAATAAATTAATGACTGTAGCAAATAAAAACTATAAAAATATCATTTTGAGCACATTAATAAATGAAATGAAATTAGGAAATGGGACATTTTTAAACAATAAATGCGAGACAAAGTTTTTTGGATCTTTTGCAATGCTAAAGTGACTCATTCGATGAAACGATTAAAAGGAATAAAAGTATAATTTAACTCGCACGAGCACGAGGTACTTGGCCGTTTAAGAAATGATGATCTGACATGATACATTGAAATAAGCACAGCAGATTATATTTTAATCTTTTTAATTATTAAATTGTGCTAGGTGTTTCGACAGATAGAAATATTTTGGTGCAGAAATCGCACACCAAAAAATATTCGCTCAGATCTTTTGAGTTATCTTGTTTTTTAATGTTTACAAATGTTTAGAAAAAAAAGTAGTATAGGTAGGTTTTATTATCAATTATATCAAACATCAAAATTATACAGTAATATTTTTGAGTATACGATTACAATATTTTTTTTATGCATGAAATTCTTTTCAAAAAAAGGCATGTTAATTGATTTCCAGTTCCAAATTTACAAATTTTTTGTTGCAATTTTTTTTTCCAAACATTGTTGAAAAAAAATAATGTGTCTTCACAAAGTCCTTGAGATATATTTTAGAAGATTAATACAGAAACCGTGTCCCTTCAAAGTCAACAAAGAGATCGAAATTGGCTGAAAAATAAAATGTGTGGCAAATTAAATTAAACTCGGAACTTTTTTGGTGGAAGAAATATCAGCGGAATTAAAAGAAGAATCCTAAATTACTTCTTTTTTTTTGTGTGTGTGTGAAAACTTGGATGGATGAAACATTTCTTTTCTTTTCTTTTGTTTCGAAGAAAGAAAAAAAAAGGGAGAAATGGCATTTACCCGAGAAGAAGGAGACATATTTCCAGCTCAATGCAAAGCACGATTCTGCCTTAAATCCAGAAACTGTTTTTGGCTGAGTGTTTTACTGGAACAAGAGAAGATATTTTTCTTAAGAAACCTTGCCCTCACGTCCTCCGTGTTGAAAAAAAGGGAATCCAGTAACTGAATGACTTCAGTTTGAGATTTATAAGTAATTGAATTTTTCTCCTTTTGCCTTCGTAGATGAAAAGACTGGGAAAGAAAAACAGTACCTGGGCGATTGAGATGAAAATCGATACGAAAGACTGATATATTGGAATGAAAATTCTGCCCCGGTTTTTATGGAGAGTCAGTCCTCCTAGCAAGGAAGATGGTGGATTCGAAGCCGTACAGTTATCCTGTGCAGTTATGCGATTTCATCTAGTGTTATCCCCTCCCCCATCCTTACCTATCTATTTTTCAGAGATTTTCAGAGTAGTTTGAATCTTATTTTTATGCCGAACGATGTCAAAAGATAAACTAGAGATAATGAAAGCTATTATGACTTATGCAGTTATATGACTTCATATTGTTTTTGTGTTTTGTCAGTTGTAACGGCCACAAAAAAAACGCCAAGCAAAAATTTCGCCAGTTTGGCGATTTCAAATTACATAGCATGTGATTCGTTCGATCAACATTTTCCATCGTACATAATAATGCATATTAATTTATTTTTACGATTTGGCGACATTTTTTCTTTGTGCTCTTCAGTTACCGTGAAAACCGAATTGTATCTACTTTTCAGAGTTGTTAGGATCAGATCTTTATTCTGAACACTATAAAAAATAAATAAGTGATAATGAAAGTTAATTTGACTTATGTAATTATATGACTCAGTATAGTTTTTTTAAAAGATATTTTTAAGATTTTACGTGTTTATTTTTTTCTTTTAACTTCATTGAACTTGCAGAATCTAGTGGGTGAAAAACACCACCAGAACATTTTTAAATTCTTAAAGGACACTAGATTTTATACTTGCATTTAGTTCACACTAATTTTTTCTCTTCTGTTATGAATGGTATCAAAACATTGATTTCGTATTTTTTTTAATTCTTTACTGCTATTTTACTCTTATTTATAATTCCGATGGAATTGTAAAATTCTCATGCATTGCGATTGTATATACGACAAGAATGAAGTAGAAGTTTTATTCATGCTAAAAGCTGTTAATTATATTGCATATTTTCCATGACCTACAATGGATTTTTTTTTCTGTTGTCTAAGGGAATAAATAAAGCATGAAAGAAATTCACACTTTATAAAAATAAAAATATATTGATGATTATTTTATGTAGTAGTTATAATTTCTTTAAGTTTTCTTGCTGAAAACTATCCGAGGGAACATGAAATTTAAGATTTTATCTTAAGTAAGATTATTGCAAATTTTATTGAGATTTTATCTTTTATACTTATAACTTCCAATTTATTCATCATTGGATTGGCGCAACATGGCCAAATTTGTCGCTATTGCGCCAAAAAACATCACAAATCCTCAATCATACATTACTAATTTTCTTTAGATAAGAATTAATTGAAAAAATATAAATATAAAAATGTATTTAGAGGAATACACTTTTTCCCCAACCTAACGTATGATTTTCTATCTGAATTCTTTTTCTACTATCATTCTCAATTAATTTTATTGAAATAATAAAAATAAAATGTATTCAGAACAAATAAAAAATAAAAATATAGAAAAAAATTAAAGTCATTTTTTTGCAAGTATAATATGTATGAATTTCTATAAGTATTCTATTTTAATATTTTTCTAACTTACTGTCAGATAGGAATTAAATATTTTGTAAACCGATTTCAAACGCAAATGCAGGAACACACAAAGAAGGGGAAAAAACGCACTTCACAATCAAAATATAGTTTAAAAGCAATACTTTTAGAAAACATCTTTTTCTCTGCATGGTGACGCAAACATCTCTGCTTGAAATGTCTCATTTTATGGCATTATCATTGAAAGTCAATGCCAGTTAAATTTTGAGCACAAAAAACTTATTTGAATAGTCGAATTCAATTTAAATCCTTTTATTATCGTTTGTCCTCTCTAGAAATTTCTTAATATAGTTATTTCAAATGTCCCCGTTCATGTTTTTTTATCTTGAATGAGAAATTTTACTAAAACTTTAAATGTCATACTTTTGTAGGAGAGGAAAACAAATATCCGCAATAAATTTGAACTATTTTTACGGCGATATTTCCACTTCTACATTTCGCAATGTTGAAGTATCATTCGAAATATTTTTTCTTATCCTGTTCTTGAGAAATAGATATCAGATTTTCTTGGTAAAAGATATGTCGAAAATAAAATGTTCTGCCTTGACAACAATAGAATTGGAGTGGAAAGGGGGGATCGGAAGTTTTGGTATACTTCCAATAAAAGGTATCACTTGTAATTTCTAGTCAAGAATTAATTTGCGCGATTCTTATGAAATCAAAGTTTCTCGATCAGCATTAATATGATTTCTTTTGGCGGTATCCACGATTACCTTTTTAGCTGACGATTCGCTCTTGTAATTTTTTTGATTGTGCAATTTTGAAGCTCCTACTGGTTAGTTTTGTAATCATTTGGTACTTATATATATTTTTAATTCCTGGATTTGATGTTTTTTACTTCACATTATACGGAGATTGCCAAACTCTATTCTACATAAGAAACCAAGATGTTGGCGATATTTCGGATTCTTTGGCGATTTATGGCGAGAACCTTAAAAATGTGTATTTTTGGCTCGAATGTTTTTGCTGAGGTAGATAAAATGTGATGTGTACCGAATAGATAGAAATGCAATATGTATATATACGATGTTGGCGATGTTTTACATTTTTGGCGACTTATCGTGTTGGCCTTAAAAATGCGAATATGTTTGGCGAGGTAGATAGATTTTACATTATTTCGGAGTTCAAACCTTATCTATATATTGATAACGTGTTTTCAAGATTCAATCATTGATCCGATTAAATCAGTTTTATTTCACATGAAAGCAAGTCCCCAGGATGCGTCATGATTGGTCATCTCTTTCCGTTTTCGGATATATGCCAAGAGGTTTCAAAAACATCCATAAAAATTATTTTCAATTTTGTTCATACATATTAATTCAAGATATAATCGATACAAAATTTTCTTTTTTCATTTTTTCCCAAATTCAATGAGCTTTTCTGTTCTGAAAAATATTTAAAAATCCATAGAAATCCATGGGTTTTTTTTATAATTACATAATTTTCTGTGCAATACCATGAGCTCGGAAAAGTAAATAGACATTCTATTACGAAATTCATCTCAGTCTATTTCTCAGTCTATTCTACATAAGAAGCCAAAATGTTGGCGATATTTCGCATTCTTTGGCGATTTATGGCGGGAACCTTAAAAATGTATATTTTTGTATCGAATGTTTTTGCTGAGGTAGATAAAATGTGATGTGTACCGAATAGATAGAAATGCAATATGTATATATACGATATTGGCGATGTTTTACATTTTTTGGCGATATATAGTGTTGGCCTTAAAAATACGAATATGTTTGGCGAGGTGAATAGATTATTTCAGTGTTCAAACCTTACCTATGCATTGATAACATGTTTTCAAGCCTCAATCAATGATCCGATTAAACAAGTTTTATTTCACATGAAAGCACGTCCCCAGGATGCGTCATGATTGGTCGTCTCTTTTCATTTTTGTTCATACATATTTTTTCTAGATATTATTGAAACAAAATTTTCTTTTTTAATTTTTTTTTCTCCAAATTCAGGGAGTTTTTGTGTCCTGCAAAATATTTAAAAATCCAATGAAATCCATTTTTTTATAATTAAATCATCTTCGGTGCAGTACTCCGAGCTCGGGAAAAGTAAAAAGACGTTCTATTACGAAATTCAGCTCAGTTCTAGAGAAAACAATTCCCCTCAGATGCACTTTGTCGCTGGCGTCGCAACCTTAAAGTGCTGCGAACTCATCTTGGAAGATAACCGTATCTAATAATAATTAATGAGCATTTTTTCAATGAAAAATGGTTGAGAAAATTTCTTCTTAAAAAAAGAGAAAGAAAGAAAGAAAAGCGACGAAGCCTTTAGTTTACTTTTAAGATCGCGAGTGAGTTGGAAGTTCTTTGTTAAGACTGCCAAGAGCCAAACTGAATAATGAACTATCCTAAATATGCTTCACGTGCTTTTGCTAAAAGCTGCTTTTAATTAAAATTGGCACGGTTAATACCTTATCTATAATTAAACTTAATTTATTCGCGAGGGGCTTGGAAGAAAGAGGAAAAATATTTATTCCGTTGTTGAAAAGTTCGCTGGCAGGACGCTCAGGCCTCTCTCTCTCTCTGATAATTACGGCGGTACTAAATGTGCGTTGTCAGTTTTATGCATTGGATATAATTTTGGACCAGGAAAAGGGGTCTGATGCCGTGTTTAATTCCCCCTTATTACTTCGCTCGAGAAAGGGATGGGGGGGGGGCTTTGGAAATGCCTAGCACCGATTTCAGGATGGGGTGGTCGAAGGGGAGGATATTTTGAATGAAAATTCTTGTAAGATGTTAGTTGTTTGAGTCAGAAAACGGATAAATTTGCATTATGTTGTTGCGTTTAAAGTTCAGTATGGTAAAAATTATTGCGTTTATAGTTTAAATATTGGAAAATTGTAATTTTCTATTTCAAAGCCATTATGTGCTTGGGTTTATTGTATATGTCTTTAGAGTCTACAGGAATTCAGTGTTTAAATGTTTATGGGAGTAAGAGGTAAAAATAAAATTAAATACTTTAGATGAACCATTGCAGTTCCGCGCTCATAGTTGTATGATTTGCATGAATGACGTGCATGTATTGGAAAATATCAGATGAATAGGAAAATTTATTTAACCAATCAGTGTGGTTTTTGCCCCCATTTTCTCGTATACTTAAACAATATACATATGTTTATTAATACCGCGTACTGGAACAGTACATTTCAGGCGTCTTTCTGTTCACTGGTTAGACCTAAAGTTACTAAATTTCTATTATTTGCTAGACCAGGTATCAAATTTCATTACTTTCAATTATTGCGTTTTTGAATTGTCTTACTGACATATAAACTAATCGATAGAAAGTCACACAATAAATGAATTTATTCCAAAATTGATATAGATCTACAATTTTAGTGACAAAACTATACTTTTTGAGTGATTGGTTTTTGAGTTATAGTGATCACAATATAGACAAACAGACTTTCCGCAAGCGGATTTCATTCGAAATTCGATAGAGATACTTTTTCCAGTAAAAACACCACATACCAAATTATCTTCATGTAGGTTTGTTGAGATACTTTTTCTAAAATAGACATTCGAATTCAGGGATTCTCCTCTCATCTTTCGAGAATCTGATATATCCAATATAATACTTTCCATCTCATACAATAAAGTAAAAATAATTCTTTATTTCTTGTCTTATCAATGAAATGGAATCTTTTATAATCATTAACGAATCTATTAAGTGAAGGCAATTTCTAATTTCCAGTTTATCCCGCCAAAGTTGTTATTCTCTTGGCTACACACAGCATTCCCAATGTGGCTCCTCCCTAGATAATCAGGGAGAAGATCCACCTTATCCTTTGACGCCGCTGGGCGGGCGTACCACGAACTTGTGTCCCGCGTCTCAAGAACATGAGATTAACGGTGGCCCATCGTTTTGAACACGATTTACAACCTTCTTCACGAGCCATCTCAACTATAAAACGGTACTCACATCGCTTTTAGAGGCATTTTGCCAAAGGGCCCTAGCACGCCACCACCCGACAACTCAACTCTTCCTTATCAGTCATCCAGGCTGTTTCCAAAGCTCCGGTCGAGATTAAAGAGTCGAAGCACAAACACTAGCGGAAGATTACGCCGATAAGAGATGAAGTCACTACTTGCCAACAGACCGGGCGAAGATGAAGGGGGGAGGGAAGACAGAGAGATGAAGTGAAGTAGTGAGGGGGGTGGTAGGGAAGGGAAGGAGTTGAGTGTAAACACAACAGCTAAAGGTAAGGCGAGTTATCCGCCTTTCACTTTCTCAAGTACCTTTTATCTGCACAGCACTCTCGGCCGACCACCCTCCCGTTCGTTTTTGTTCCTTTTTATCTCACGTATTTTGCCTTCTGAAAGATTGTTTACGTATATCGTCCGTCGCGTTTCGCAAAAAGCAGTTTTTATTTTGAACTTCTCTTTATTTGTTCGTGAATTTTCCTCCCTCTCAATACTTCTATCCTCAGCCCTCAGCAGTTTTGCTTTCTCCACCAAGATTTCAGATGTTGCCATGGACTCTAATGATCCGATAGCTGTAACTGTCGGTATATTTGATTACTTTGGAAGATAAACGAACATTCATATCGAGAATGAGGCCTAGTGCCTTCCGATCCCCAAATCGGTTGCAAAGTCAAGGTTCTCTGTTGTTCTTATGGACCTAACCACCAAAATTGTTTGTAATTTCTTATGAAATTATCCGGTGAATGACGAAATCTGAATTTCTGTACCTCAGATAAATATCGTCTTCAAGGTGCCGAACTATGTTAGAAATCTTTAATCTTATCTCAATTGGGCTTATTTCGGTTTTTACCTTCCTTATCATCAAGGCACTAAACACAATGGACTAGCAGCGGCTAACGGAGATGCCAGTATGCAACTTTACGCCTTTCGTGGCTTTTACCTTCGGCCGTTTCTTGATTATGCGCATTAAGATGTAATTCCAGTTTAGATCATTTACTTAATATTCTTACGTGCAAGTTTCAACTTTAGAAATAGGAACTTGATGTGCCACAGTTGATGAATTTTTTTAAAAAAGCATTCGCTAACCTGTGTTATACGAAATAAAGATTTAGTGCAAGAAGTGATACGAAATAAAGATTTAGTGCAATTAGTTGCAAAACTTCATGAAATATTGGAGTATAATATTTTTCCTGTTATACGAAAATCAACTGCAAATATTTCAAGCTCTGAAATTACTCATCATGATCATTAGTTCCACATCTGGTGACATGTAATGCTGTGGTGGATGAATTCTTAAAAAAAACATTCGTGAATTTTTGTTTTACTAAGTAAAGATTTAGTACAAAAAGAGATGAGGGGTTAAGTGTAAAAATTCATGGAAAAACGTGAACATATTATATTTTTATAACTAAGAACCCTGTTTTAAAATCCAAGCATTGAACATTAGCTTTGATAATTTAAATTTAAGTTTAAAAAATAAGAATTAAAAATGAACTATGATTTTCGTTTAAGATATAAAGATTTGAAATTAAGAAAAAAAAATATTAAATAAAAATGGCTTTTAAAAAATCATAATTAATTTATTATTATAATTAATAAATACAATTATTAAACAATTTTTATGGTTTATTTTATTAGATAATACATCCTGATTTAAAATTTAACATAAGTTATTATTCATCGCTGAATTCATAATTTAATGAAGAATAGATTTCATGATCACTCTTTCGTCATAAATTATTTCATTCAATCGGATGATTATGAAGTTCTATCATAAAAACTAAAACTCAAAATTAAAGATGAATATTAAAATTAAATGTTAGTGTCATTGAAAAAATAGCGAAAACATTCGTGCACAAATGATGCGAAATTATTAATCCCGGTACCTAAAATTTTCATTTTATCATAACTAATATTAGTGTTAGATAATTCTATGGGTATCACTGCTGGTTTTAAGAACTTAATATTCAATTTTAAAAAATTAGGTTTCTGTATTTAGTTCTTTGCGCTATTTTTACGACATTTGAGTAATTCTTGAGATAATTAACACTTGCAAATAGAAATATTGAATTAGTTGATTAGATTCAAAACAGACTTATATCATCAGCTGTTTTATTTCTTTATTATATTTACTTTAATATTTCAAAAAAAGGAAATCAGTTTTCTATTCATTTGAACTATAATTTTTCAATTTTATTTTGATACAATACGAATGTGTAAGACATCACTTGAAATAAAGTCCATTCTAAAAATAAATATTCTCTAAAATGAAATAACCTCTTTTCACATTTTAAAAATAACTAATAATTTTTAAAAATCGGCTGTACTGAAATAAAATAAGTTAAAATGAAAACAAACTTGGAAACTATTTTTTTCCTTGTTCCTTTATGTATTAAAATGAAAATGAATTTTAAAATTTAACGATTTGAATTTTTGAATATTTTTATGTTTTATATCAATATAAAGAAATATCTTTTATTCTTACCATATCTTGAAAGAACTGTGAATTCATTCTTGTTATATCATGAGTATTTTACTTCAATATCGCAGAATGTCCGCCATTTTTTAAATAAATGTTCTTTTTTGAAATCGTTTGAATAAAGAATGTAAAATATATTCGAGTAATAAGCTTTCATTCAGTTTTTTGCTGAAAATCTACAGCGTAAAATTTGCTATTTATTGCAAAATATCTAAAGACATATCCTTTTTTTTTTCATTTGAATTATTTCTTTCCAAACATCATTTTTGATCTCTGCTCTTTATGAATGAATAAATAGGATGAAAGATATATATTCTCTATTGGTTTTGAATTCTAAATGCAGTTTTATATATTTAATCTTTCTAATATGAATATTTAATCAGAAGTTTCATTTATAAGGAATCCAAGAAGAAAAGTAAAAATCATATATATATATAAAAAAAAAAAAAAAATTATCATTCTATATAAATATATATATATATATATATATATATATATATATATATCGTGATTCCGATTAAAATGCATAGTAAGATTATGTTGATAAAGAATAGAAACTTTTTTTGCTCACAGTTTTTACTTTCATATAAAATTACTTTAGTTAGAATGATAATTTTTTAGATTGGAAGATAAATATGGAGTCAATTCATGGTGATTTTATTCGCTTTTGTGTAGTTTCGGAATTAGGAACACAAAAGCGATTTAGGAAAATATGCGTTAAATAGAAGGATTGTTACTTTCACACAGTTACTTTATTCTGGGTATTTTTTATTATTCTCTGTATTATTATCAAATATATATTCTGTGTATTATTATCAAAATCCAAATAAAAAAAACTGTGAATAGATTGCAAAACCGCGATTTTTAGAAGAAATAAGAACAAATTCAAAAATATTTTTTTTTAAAAAAATATAGTGAGGAAAAACATTAAAAGTATTTTTCATTATCATTTTAACTCCTTTCCGTTTTTTTTTTAATTTAAAGAGGAAACTTTTACATCAAATATCACATTAACTTTCAGCCTTAATTAAGTATTGATATCGGTCGAATGATAATTAATCATTACACAAGTCCATACTTCCATTTATTTCAAATTTCTTCAAAGCAAGTATTTATCTAAGCTCACATCTATGCTTTTTTTAATCCATGTTGCACTTATTTAACCATCAGCGTATAAAAATTGCTGGAAAAAAGTTTATGGTCCGCAATGCACTGAGATAAAAAACTTCTACATCCATATTTTTCTGTATCCGCACACTTTGCATAATACATGAATTGGAACAAAGACACTAGAATACGGATGTAGTTCTTCCACTCGATGCTGTAAGAAATCTCAAGGGTGCAGATAGAAAATCTAAACCGCTCTTTATTCGTAGTAGCCCCGGGCTGTCTCTGCTTCTTCAATATTGAAATTCCTTTTATAAATAACGAAATATGAGGAGGGATTGATAATTTATATTTATTTTCCCATTTAAAGAGCTTTCCATTTGAGTTTTGCATCATCAAATTTAGTTTTATTAAAAATTCACGGGTTTTTTTTTTTGACGTCTCGAAATGTTTAATTTTGTTTGCTTTTAGGTTTATACGTCTTGGATTTCAAATTTGAAGTTTTTTTAGCTATTCATTTTAAATAAGAAAAAATAATAATAAAATGAACTTCACCGATTGGAAGCTGAATTTGTCGAATAATTTTAGATTTTTTTTTTATTTGTTCCTTTTTCTTTGGAAAATCTATTTGCATTTGGGGGTTGAGTTGTAATTAAATAATAAATGATTAACTATTATGTGTACTTTATAAACATTGATGAAAGTTAGTTCAATCCTTAATCGACAATATTTACTTTTTTTCTGTGAATTTATCTGACAAGTTTATTTTTCAGAAAAAATTTATTTGATGCTACAAAAATATGAAATATTTGGAAATAATTTTTTTGATTGCTACAACAGATAAATCAGTTAAGTTATTATCAAAAGTTTAAATAAGATTTTTGTAAATTCATTTTTTGCTTATGAATGGTATTTAAAAATGTACATAATTTAATTCAGACGTTTCTCTCTTCTCCTTTGTACAATTAAATAAGATTATTTTAATAATTTTTCCATAAATAAAAAAGCAAATAACTAATTAATAATTTTTAAAAAAGAATGAATGAAATATCATTCATATTTAGATTTATATAATCTTTATGCATAGAGTTATGCATATGCTTTATGCATAGAGGAAAACTAAAAATTTATTTTCGAACGTATATCGAAAAACTTATTACTGTTTTTAATACTTATTATTTTCATAAAGACAAAATAATATTAATAATAAAACGCGAAACGCGAGTTCATTATTACTACATTTTTGTTATAATTTTATTATACTTTGACCATTTAATTTTTATTCTTTGATATTATCTGGAGAATAATATTAATTTCGAATATTTTAATATTCATGTTAAAATTGACTCTATAGTTTAGCTCTAGCCAAACATAGCAAATATTAAAAAAATGATTAATGCATTTTTGAATGACATAAAATATGTATCAAATTAAATAAACTGTTTTTTCTGCTAAAAAAATTCCACAATATTTCGTGTATAATTTTTGTTTCAAATACATTACAAAATACTTTAAGCAACTTGTAAAAAGGATTAAATGTTTTTGTTATTTTAAATGGTTTAACCTTAAAAGTTTGTCTTTCAATAAATTATAAACATTAAAAACTTTTTAATCGAAGAAAGCTATTATTCCTGAGGCTTGTTTATTAGTCGCATCGAAAAATACATCTGCACATCCCTTGTTAACACAGATCCAGCAATGCAGGCGAAAATCACGTCACTTTTAATTAATCCAGTCATAAATAAGAAATTAGAAATTAAGGAATAGGTTACAGGAAAGTTAATGAAACTATTAATGAGTTACTTTTCCCTTGTTACTTTTCGACTCGTCAAAGTGAAACCGACAATCCAGCTCATCCTTTGTTCCAGCTGCGCTTTCATCATCTAAAGAAGCGGTTCCTGCTGCCGACATATAATTAAGAAATCACTGAGACAATGGAAAGCATTTGCAAAAATTTTAATTGAAAGTTGAAAGGGTCGAGAAGAAAAAAATAATTCCTCTTATCAGTAGCGGAACAAAAAAAAAAGTTTATTTGCTTCATTTTTTCTCGCCGCCATCTTTGAAGGAGGAAGGCACAGCACAAAGAACAAAATTTGTTTCTTCTTAATAACGTAGGATAGATAGATCGTTTAACCAATTATCCATGTAAGCCTAAAAAGGTTTACTTCAAGAAACAACATCACATAATAATTTCTCATCTTTGCTAGTCTTCCCACAATGCTCCATTTCTTCTAATTGACATGCAATGACGGGAAATTTGGCGATCGCTAAACACGAGGCGGGAAAAAAAAAGTGCCTCGAAAGAAAGAATCTGGTGGGAATTGGCGTGATTGGGTTATATATATGAAAAGAGCTAAATTAATTCAATTACGTTGCAACCGGATCGAGGGTGTATCTTTTTTTATTTGGCGATTTTTATTCTCCTGTTTCGCCTTGCTTAGGGAACGTTACTTAGTTAAGTGCTTCTTTGCTTAATTCTAGAGGGGGTATATGTACAAGAAAAAGTATTTGGATGATTGGAGTTGGCTTGCTTCTGTTTCATTGGAGTTTTCGCTCACGCGTGCTGGAATTATTACAGGTAGAAAGTTTCGCCATCTGCTAGATGAAGCTGCTTGAATTATGGGGCCAAAAACTCACACACACACACAGGGAAAAGTTCTGTTTCATTAAGGAAATGTGATAGGAGCGAAGAAAGTTAATAGATTTATTCCTATAATGGGAGATTACTATTGCTGATGCAAGCAGCATCGGCTGTCTATTTAGGAATGTTTTGTTGTATGTTGGTGGATGTTGGCTTGTATTACTGATGACTGTTTTGGTTCTGAAAGAAGAACACCTATTAACTACATTTTGTTGGATTGTTGTAATCACGAGATTTGGTTCTATAGAACGATTTATTTGACATCATCTTCCCAAATTTTGTTCTTGGTTATCATTTGCAGATTGTTTCTCTCCTGAATTGAATTACCTGCTTTGGTTCTTCTCTTTTATCTAGAATATTTTTTTAAGATCTTAGTAAAAAATAATCCCAATTTGCCCTTCATTTGCCTAAAAGCTTGAAGCTCTTATCTTGTGCGTAAAACTGTTGTTAGATTATGAAATCTGATGAAACTGATTTTCTATGTTTTCTAAGTATAGAGAAAATAAAAAAAATAAATAGTCATTAATTGAAGGTGGCTATATAAAATTTTTTTGATTTTTTTAAATAAAGGCAATATTTATTATTACAGCTATAAATATGGAAAATTAGTAGAGGCTTTTTTAAAGCCTTAAATACTTTCAAACCATTTTAAATAATTTTAAATTTTTGTCAACTTTGAAAATTTTGAAAGGCAGTGTTTAATAGGTAATCAGGAAAGATAATAAAGGTCGATGTGGAAATCCGATTGATGTTCCTTTATCCAATATTAAAATGCATTATCAAATTTTAACTTATAAATGTCAGACGTCGAACTACAATTACAGGAATGTATAGAACAGGACCGTATTTCAGTATATCGTTATTTCATGCTCATCGCACTGTTTAAATAACCAGTTGGTAATAGTTGCAAGGGCATGAATCGGTGTTGTGTGTGTGTAACGTAACCTGCAAATAAATAATTATTACACTAATTCTAACTTTTTACAGAATACCTTAACGACCCCACGAATAGTAATATCATAAAATCTTTTCTTAATAGTGCAAAAATATTTTACAATGTATTGGCATTATTTTTAAACTCTTCGGATTAACGATAAAAACATGATTGGATTGATTCTGTGAAATGGTTTCTTCATTTCATAAAAAGCATTAACCTGAAGAGAAGCGCCAACAGAGTGAATTCCTCGGCTTTATTAAATTCATGGCTGCCAACTGCTTCACACAAGCGTGTCTAATTTTCAATAACTCCTCCGTTATTACCGAAGGAATGAAAGTAATTCGACTTTTGAAATCGAAGCAGAAATTCCAGATGTTGTTTATTCAATGCAAGTCAATGGGAAAAAAGCCCCCTTTGGAAAAAGTCAGCAGGAAATCACATCCAAATGTCAATCGCAAAAGGTGAATGGGATGTAGAAAAAAAAAGAATTTTTTCACCAGAAACTTTGAATAAAATTGACGTGACTGTGCTATAGCTCTTTGACGTTTTATGTTTGGAATATAATATGCATCCCACGCCAAATAGAATGCCAATTCTTTCTTTATTTTTTTAAGTATATTTCTGGAAATTTATTGTGCTGCGGACATCATGTTCTGGAAGTATAGCATTGCCAAATTTCAACTTCAGGAGGCATTGTAAATGAAATCGAAGTAAAACTGCTACGAATTTAAATTCATTGAGTTCCAGTTAGCGAGTTTTGTATCATAAGGTTAAAAAAAAAAGCGTTGATTTTTGTGTGCATTTTTCCCTTTCAGAAATATTGAATCTGTCCCTTAATAGAATGTGCTGAAATTTGGATTAAATATATTCTAAGACATTTTATTTGAAAAGTAATCAATGAAACACACTTAGAAAAATTTATAAGTCGATGAATGTAAATGGGGTCACCTGATAATGTGAATATTCCGCAACAATTTAATTTTGCAATCAGCCACTAGTCTTCCGAGAAGAAAAAGCTTAAATAACATGGGCAAGTACATTTATCAGGTGATTGTAAAGCAACATGAATTTACTCTATTAGCTTTCAACACACTAATTTCTGCGGAAGGGATATCTAATCAACATGTGATTCATATCGAATGCTTTTAGAATGTTAATTCTCAACGATTTATTTAACTTTTAATGTATAGAAAGTTCTTTGAATGTTAATCCTTATTTATTTATTTAACATTGAACATATAGAACGTTTTTAGAATGTTAATCCCCAGTAATTTATTTAACTTTGAACATTTAGAACGTTTTTAGAATGTTAATCCTCAGTAATTTATTTAACTTTGAACATTTAGAACGTTTTTAGAATATTAATCTTCAGTGATTTAATTGCTTTTGAACATAAAGAACGTTTTTAGAATGTTAATCTTCAGTGATTTAATTGATTTTAAACTTAAAGAACGTTTTTAGAATGTTAATTTTCAGTGATTTAAATGATATTGAACATAAAAAATATTTTTAGAATATTAATCCTCAGGAATTTAATTATTTTTGAACATTTAGAAAGCTTTAAAATGTTAATCCCCAGTGATTTATTTAACATTGAACATACAGGACGCTTTTAGAATGTTAATCCTCAGTGATTTATTTAACTTTGAACATTAAGTTTAAATTAAAATGTCACAAAAAATTAAAAATATTATTTTGAGCACAAAATTGAAATTGGACCATTTCTTTTGAAATTTCTCTTAAATTTAAAGAAAAGCAAAAAAAAAAATGCTTCTAAAATAAAAAAAATAATGATTTATATTTCTATCTATTTTTTTTTTAATAATAAAGATCTAAAACAAAGATAAGTGTTCCATAAATGAAAATAATTTTTTGATGCTTGTGGACCAGGAACACTTTAGATTAACGTTCATTAGTTCTATATATCTTACTCATTAAAATAGATGGAATAACTTTGAAGATTTATAACGCTAAAAGCTGATGTAATAAATACTGCTATTGCAATGATCTAAAATATACATAATAAGAATTATGTTCTGATATATGCTCTATGGTTGGTCATGGACAGTCTATAAGATGCCATTAGTAATCTTCAAGTTCTGCTACTATAAATTACTGACCAAACCAAATAATCTATCTATATTAATAAAAATGCAACTCGAAATGCGTTGCTAAGCGCAAAACTAGAGAACGGCTCGACCGATTCGGCTAATTTTTTAAAAATATTTTCGTTAAGACACGAGAATGGTTCTTATGGAGAGAAAAAATTAAATTACTGCGTGGAAAATAGTTAAAAAGACACTTTTCTTACTTTCCCGCCAAAAATCTTCATTTCCTTCCCCCACACCAACTGAGTTAGATAGCAGGAAGTAATAAAGTATGATTTGTTTAGAAAGAAATACGCGAAGTCAGTTGGTTTTCATTTATAGATAACGGGATGTTTAAAAAAGAAAGAAAATAGTTGCTTTTATTATTAGTCGGTATGGATATTTAATCTATGCCTGCTCGAAATAAAGTCTGGGCAGGGAAGAAAAAATGTAATAACAAAGGGAAAATGGTTTATAGAAAGAAAAGTAGTGAAGAAAAAAAGGATAGAAAAGAAAAGAAGGGTGTGTGTGTCACCATTATTTCGTCTGTGCGAGGCATTTTCCAAGCTGTTTTTAAACTTTCGCATCTCTTGAAAACCAATTGTGTCTTTATTTGTTTAGTGTGTTTACATTTATGAAAATTTGAATCTCATTATTCTATAAAAACAGAATTTTAGACCTTTCCCTCCACCACGTAAGGAAAATATCAATTCCGGACAATCATTGCTCGGATAGAAAGAGAAAAATGAGTAGTACAGTGAACAGATCATGTGAAGAAAAATAATACTATAAATGAATTATATGATTACCAAAATTTGATTGGTTTAAAAATATTTTGGTGAAAAACCTGTTATGAGATACATCTACATAAAATATTAGCGAGCAAACTTTAGCCAGCATTAATATTGGCAAACCGACTGGTCGCCAAAGGCGGCTAGTTTTAAATATAAAATTTGCTACAAACTATTGTAGCAAATGCTCCTTTCTTTATTTAAGAATTGCTCCCGGAAATCTGCTGTGAACTCGAAGCAACAAACCATTGCGCGAAAATAAAGCCGATATCTAACCGCCTTTCTGAAAAAAAAACACGGCAAGGCATACTCAGAAGTTGATTCTCTCACCATATTTTCGCCCTTCACGAGTTGAATCTAGCTAATGAGCTGTACTTCGAATAAGTGCTTCTACACATGAAAAATCCAGATGTGCTTAGGAGAGAAATGCGAGCTGCATTTTTATCTTTCCCAATACCTTTCAAATTTAACTTCAAAATTTTCCAAGCCATTGGGCGAATTCTTTAAAATTTTAATTAACTAAAAGTCCTCAGCTCTGAAGCCAAGGGCTTTAACACTTCTCGGTTGACACTTTCTTTCATAAACGATGACAACTCGAGACAAGAGAGTGGAGAACGCATTCATTTGTTTTTAATTCCTGGATGAGTTTTTTTTTACGGCTTTCTCCCCAGTGCTAATGCTAAATGCTAAACGAATTCAGTCTCGTGGTATTAATTAGCAACGGTGGGGCTAATTACATTTTAAGGACCATCATTTAAATAGTTAATTACCGTCAGAAACATCCTCGACGGAGTTTTTAATAAGAAAGTTAGACATTTAAAAATCCTTAGTGTGTTATCATGAGGGCGGTAGTAATGATTCATTAACTTTCATTTAGGAAGGCGGGATTTGCCGATAATGAAAATAATTATTTTCATGTTTTCTTTTCTTAGGGAAAAAAATAAATAACAAAACGGAAAATAATAATAAAAATAAAAAACCCGTATCTAGTGTTATCTAGTGACTAACTGTATTTTGGAGACAAAAGAGGTTGAAAAAAATTATCTATTAGAGCTTATCGTCCCATTAAAAATATTAATGAGAATAAGATAAACAATTTTCATTTTTTTCCGCCTAGTTAATGAAGTTAAGAAATGCTTTTTTATGCTAATTTCCATCGTCATTACGCTTATTTTATTCTTTCATTAGAAAAGGTCAGGATGCAATTGGCACATGCGTAGTTATTTTTCATATTGCTTCAAAATTGTATCGCTGAATGTGCAATACACATATACACTGTATGCTACTATACTAATTGTTATTGCTAATTGTTTATTAAATTAGCCAATGAACTAATTAATGAGCTTAATTTAATTATTTCACGATATATCTATCTAATAAGTTTTTGGTGTCGATATTTTTGAAGAAAACTAGGCATTGTTTGAAAAAGCATTGTTCCCCTCCCCCCCCCCAATACTATCTTTAGAGGACTTTGAAATAAACTAAAATTAATATTTTATTTGACACAACATTTGATTTTACCTCAAAAAAATATATGAATATATTCAACTAAAATAGTTTTGTAATATATGTTATTCAATGAAATGAATATTTCAAATTCTTAGGTAGAAAAAGCATATTTACTTTATTTTCCTTAAAAACATAATGAAATTATACTTAAATGTCTTTGAAAGGTTTCAGGAGTCTTAATTTTTGGGGAAATTAAATAGAATTGAAAATAAAAAATTCAATATTAAGCGGGTTTTTTTACACAGTTAAAAGTTAATTTTAATATCAAAAAACTTAAAACTTTTATAAAAATTAAGTAATTGTGCATAAAAATATTTCTGAAAAATTAGCATGTAATTGGAATTATGAAATTCTACAGAGTTTCAAGACAAATACATTTAAATTGGGTAATAAGGAAAAAATAATAGAAAAAAAATTAAAAATTAAAACATCTGGAACAGTTAGAAATTCAATAATAATAATTATTATTATCTTCTAATTTTGTAAAAGTATTTTTTTTGTTTTAAAAAAGTACTTTAAAAAGAAGTTAAAAAAGAGAAATACACACTCTCAAGTTCAGAAGTATTTATTCAAAAACTTGAAGAAAACTGGAAATATATAACCTACTTCCCGAATTAAGAAATATTCTGTATTTCTATCTCATCTTAAAATATTGCTATTCAACTAACACATAACATGAATTCTTTAATTTTTTCAAGTTATGAGGCATTAAGGCAGCTCCAATTTTTTTAATGATCAGATTGCTTCTACTATAGTGCAAGAACTTCATAGCATATTGAAATATTGTAGGGCATTTGAAAATATATATGTATTGGATTTGAAAGTTTTAAGTTTTTTCTCAAGATATTTTAATTAAAACTTAATATTTGAGAAAACAGCCCTTTTAGATGTAAATGCAACATTAAAAAATAAATAAGAAAAATATGAAAATCAGTGTAACCCTCTAAAGATTTAACAATGAAACAAAATTTATAAACTGTTTATAACTCTTTTAAAGTAAAACACTGTTCCCAGATTATAATTTTTTGAATGAAAACATTTTCGCCAAAAATCAACTTTTCAACGCTGTCTCCTGATTTTAATTCACTTTTTTAACGTTTATAATGCCTTAAACTAGAAATGTCGTTGACATTAGGGATCTTTTTTAGTTAATCCCTTAGTAGTAATTTAATGTTTCAATCCATTTATGCCCATATGAATAATCCACACAACATCCGTATTATGCTTATAGTGTCTTACAATTGAAATTTTGTTGACATTATGGATCTTACTTAGTTAATCTCCTTCTAAGTGGTAATGAAACGTTTCAATCCAATTATGTTAACAGTTTTGTTTTAATGTTATTATATGAAGAGAAGATTTCCATTATGTTCTTAAAACAATCTTTATCTCTCCCCCCTCAAGACTTTCCGAGGGCAATCCTTTTAACCAGACCCTAAATCTCAAGAATTCTCCCTCGCAAACGCGTTTAGGAATGAAGCGTTCTAAAAAGGGTATGGCGGAGTTGGGTGTACACACCGAAACAACCCTCGCACAAGACATATCGCGAACAGCTCCGGAATAACAAATCGTCGCAAAATACCTGGATTTGGTCCAGTTTATTTCACTTCTTATTCCAACCCCTTGTGTTCTTTCGTTATGTGCAGTGAGAGATGAGGGCCGAGGAATGACAAATTCCTCCCTTTAAAGTCTATTTATTTTGCGAGAATTTTTGAGAATCTTTTTCGCGTTTGTTTGTTGCCGCTGCATTATCGCTCTCGGAAGAACACGGGTGAATAGAGAGTCTACAAAGACATATTAGCGTTCGGTATGTTTCCGAAAAAGCATTCATTCACGGGGATGTGTAGAGGGGTGTGTGGAGTCATCTCCGGAAGATTTATTTGTATTGAGAATGCAGTGAAGTGGTTGGGGGGTGAAGGAGGATTTTCACGTGTTGAAAGTCTTTATGTAAATACATACGGAAGGAAATTTTAAAAAGGGATTTAAAATTTTGTTTTAAGTAATTTTAATTTTCAGAAATCAGATTTCGAATCTTTTATGCATTATGCTATCCAGGCTTGTCGAAGAAATTTCTTTTTATATTTAACTCTGTAATGCCTTTGGATTATATATAATTAGTACTAATGCTTGCATTAAATAGTTTGTATTGCTTTCAGTTCTTCCATCTTAATTAGTTCTACAAGTTTTAATGCAAGTAAAAAATGATGAACGCAAATTAATAAACAAAGAATGGTTTATTTTATTAGTTCTCCATCATTTCTTAATTTATTTGATATTATTATCTGCTAGTACTTGCATGATTTAAATAGAATTTTCGAGGCGAATGCAAACTCATTAAATTTCTTATTGCATGTGTATATTCTCAGAATTTAGCCAAACTTTCATGGGAATATATAATTTTGAGGTTTAAACGGCATATCGATTTTTATATTCCTTGAAAATTATGTATTTGAATTATTGTTTTAGCAGATAGATATAAAAACAAAAATGCTCAATTTTCAGGGTGGGAGAGGATTTAAAAGTCAGAATCATTACAAATGGCAGTAGAATATTCCTTAATGAGTGCTATTTTTTGTGAAAGTTATATAATTTTGAGGTTAACAAAGCATAGCGAATTTCATATACCTTGAACATTCTGCATTTGAGTTACTGCTTTAAAAAATAGGCATAAAATCAAAAATGGTTTATTTTCAGGAGGGAATATGAGAGTGATAATTCATCAAAATGGCAGTAAAATATCCCTTGATGAGTGTAATTGTTTGCATTCTTTATGTTCGTGAAAGTTAGATGTGATTAAATATAAGTATGAAATACAATTTCTGGAAATGGACAGTTAGATGCTTAAAAAAATAATGTGTTAAAACCATGTACAGGCAACGTCATGTACAAATAGTTAACAGGTAATAGAGACCATGGGAACACATTTTGAACTTATATTTCTTCAACCGGGAATTTCCCGAAATTTAATCGAGCAGGCTGTTTAGTTTAGGCACGTATGTTCTAGTATGTTTCTAACACAGAGGTAGCATGTCTTTCTCGTTTTCTGATGATCCCAGGCTCGAGTCCCAGCTCGGGCATGTTTGTTCTTCTGTGTGCTTTCTGTTAGATGTGTAACTGTGCCCCCCAGTAAAATGGGGCTGTGCAAGCAAATGTGATGAGTGTGTAGCAAAGTCGTACTCTTGGCCCTGGTTGGCGCTGCTTCAAAAACAAGAGACGCTCGTTTCGGCTTAAATCTGATGCTGTATCAGCGGGGGGCTTGCCCATAAGCAAGTGCTATAAGTAACAACAATGTATATTCCAAGTGTTATTGAAACTTAATATTATAAATTATCTTCTAAATAGCCAGATACCTGCGGAAGTCGGAATTTTAACTTTTTTTAATACTTGAATTCAATGGGTTTGAAAAGGCGCATAAGAAATATTTATTTGGTACAAAAATGTCGCAAAATTACAACGCAGTTTTTTTTCTCTCGAGTACTCGAATATTTTTGGGAGCAAGTGAATGTATATATTTTTTTATTTGTGTGTGGCCTGAAGAATATATATATATATATTTGTCCTGAAACAGTTACGAGGGGTGGGGGGCCCTGTTTTAGAAGATATTCATTAACCGGAGAACATCCTATCGTCAGCAGATTGTTGAAGCTCTCACTCGGCGTCCGTTTCGAATTCCGTCTTGGGAAGAATAAATAAAAGAGGGTAGAGAAATAAATAAATAAATAAAAACTTCCAACTCGTCGGACCGAAGATTAACGGACTATTGTGTTCTCGACAAGGCCGCTCCGTGTAGAGAAGAATTTATCGTCGTAAATCGACCGTAGTTATGCCAATTACGGAGAATATTTCACTGACCTTTCGCGTCTTGCCACTGTGTCTCTGCTGCCGTATTTTTTTATTATTATTTTTAAAAGCGGAAGCGAACTCGTCATAACTTTTAATCAAAAATTGATTGAATCCGGAGAAAAAGGCCAGATTTTCTTCGTCAAGCAGAATGCGGAAGAGGCTCTTATTGGAACAAATCACGGATGGATCGGGTATTCGGAAGGATATGGATGGCTTTTAGAAAGAATAATAAAGAAAATATCGTCTCCAATTCTTTATTTAAAATTTGCATTCGTATTTTCTTTTGTTTGAGGCAGGCATGATGGATAAGCTCAATGATACTTTTACTTCTCTGAATTTTAGTATCTGATGAAGCAGTTTCTTTGGAATTTGTTGTAGTTTGTTGTCTTTGATTTCATCGCAAGAATGTGAATAGATTGAAAGAGCATTAGATTTTGTCACCTGCCGAATACTAGTTGAATTAAGGCGACGAAGGACCTTTAAATTGACTTTTCGCAATTAAGAGTAGTATTATAGGGAACATAAGACATTAAGAGTAACACTACAGGGAATGACACACAAAATTTTAACGCATTATATTAATTAGTTTATGTGTTAGAGGGGGGTAATCTAATGTAATATTAGCGATAAATAATGTCAATGAAAAAATTCCTAGGCACTCCAAATTTGTTGGAAAGCGCTCCAATTCTTATTATTACTTTCTCTGACCCATTTGGAACAAAAGTTGAGATTAATCTTGAAGTATGAGTGCGAAATATCAAAATTAACCAATGTAATAACTACTGATTTTTTTAAAAAAATTAAGTAGTTTTGAGTTATTACATTGGTTAATTTTAATATTACAAACTCAAATTTCAAGATAAGTAATAATAACGTTTTCCAACAAATTTTGAGTGCCTGAAACATTTTTCATTAATGTTATTTATCACTATTAAATATTACATTAACCACCTAATTCTTAAATAAATCGATATAATGCTTTAAAATTTTGTGTCACCTCCTATAGTGTTACTTTTAATGCCTGTAAAATTTGAAATTGCCAAGGTAAAAATTGCAAAAAGTCATTTTAAATGTCTCTGGTCACCTTAAAATGATTAGATTTCCTAAACCTAGATGCGTAGTGGAGATCTGGTCTTTAAAAATAAACTAGCCATCTTTGCAAATAACTAATTAGCAAAGATTGTTGACTGCAAAAATCAATTTCCAATTAAATCTTTTGTACATAAATAGGTTTAAATGCTATCCTTGCAAAATATTTTATATTTTAAATTTTGATGGCAAAAAATGGATGAATTCACAGTATTTTATAGTATTATTTTAAAAAAAGACTAACTTAAAAATTTTCTCGTAATTACGTGTTTTTGAATTAAAACTTCAAATGTAATTACTCAACTAAAAAATCAAATATTTTATTTAAAAAATGCTTTAAATAGAAATTTATTTAAAATATCTGAAAAATAGCAACATTTTTATATCCTCTTTCCCAACAATGAAATAATTCCTAGAAGAAATTTCGAAATAAAAATGAATGTTAAGTGGTAGAAATCAATAAGTAAAAACCTTAAGACTAAAACAAATATCATAAGGAACAAAAAAAAATCTTTCAAACTATTTTATGAAAGTTAAAATGCAATCTAAATTTAATTACAATTCAAGTTCACTTATAGCTTTCATATCTGGCATCATACCTCTACATTTTTTTTTTTTAGTTCCAGACTTTTTTAAAATTTACTTCAATAAAATTGTTTTTTAAAATTTATTGAGAACATGATACTCTTTTGGGTAGAAGCTTTTAATGTCACCTAAATTTACGGGCAAAAAATATTTTTACCTACTTTTACCAGTATTGCATTATTATTACGCAGGCTTCTTTGACAGCAGATGCGTTTATGAAAGTTTCACGTAGAACTATGATGTCATAGTAGTTATTTCGCCACAAAATCGGTCGAGCTCCAAAACTTTATTTGCCAGCAAGAAAAATTGTGTGTGTGTATGTATGTATGTATGTATGTATGTATATATGTATATATATATATATATATATATATATATATATATATATAATGACTTTATGAATTATATGATGAATATTCATTACTTAAATGAATCAAATAATGACTTAAAAAATAATAATAATGTTCTCACACGATAACTTGAAATTTGCGATCGTGGATTTCATTTTTCTTTATTATTTTATTTATTATAACTTGGCGTAATCAAATAGAGACAATGGTGACCCTTTTTATCATAAATATAATTAAAATACGTTATTATGTAATTGTAATTGTGATATAGTTTTGAATTTAGATAAATCTATACATCACTATACTAAGTAAAATCTGTTGAGCAAAAAGATATTGACTTCATTTTAAGCTATTCTTTTATAAGATTTAAGTATTTATTCTGTGATTTAGCACCCTCATTTAAAACGTGAGTACAAGATTACACTTGCGATTAATTCATCAATTCAATAATTTCTTAACATACATTCTTTGTTTCCGCGTATCTAATTATTGTAAATTTAAATTCATTGGATTGGTTTTCTTTATCGTCTCATAACTCGAATTTCATATAAGCTGCTGTGCTGTAGATTCATTCATTTTCCAAATGAGAGGAATTCTGTTCGTAGTTAACATGATATATGAACAGTCTGCTAAATTTATCTTTTGGGATTGTGTTGGCTATCGAATACAAATGCTATAGTTTCCTTTCTAAGGTCATATCACGAATCTACTTTAATTTTCTTCTCAAAAATTTAAATTTATCATTATTTTATCCGTACTTTAATGCTTTTTGTTAAAAATAAATTTTTCTCAATTCCAAATTTGGAAATTTATCAATTTTGAATTGTTGTCAATTTTAATATTTCGAGGGGTGAAATTTCGAAAATAACTGTTTAGCTTTCCAGAATTAGTACGTTCTTTCTTTTTATAATAAAGAAGAATGTGTATGTATGTGTGTTTTTGTGTATGTTATCACTTTAAGGCATACAAAAATACACATGTTACAACATACAGGTGTTTTGTGTATGTTATCACTTTAACGCACACAAAAATACACATGTTACAACATACAGGTGTTTTGTGTATGTTATCACTTTAACATGCACAAAAATACACATGTTACAACATACAGGTGTTTTGTGTATGTTATCACTTTAACGTGCACAAAAATACACATGTTACAACATACAGGTGTTTTATATATGTTATCACTTTTTGTGTATGTTATTCACTTAAGTCATATCATGGCTTACAGTTGATGTATACATCTTTTAAAGGGGGCAGGGAGTATGTTCTAGTATTTAATAATTAAAAAAAACTACTAAATCTGTGTATTTACAATTATTTCTCTTTCTTTTCCAGGGGTTTCGGATTCGTAACCTTCGCAGATCCAACTAGTGTAGATAAAGTGTTAGCTAGTGGCACCCACGAACTAGATGGTAAAAAGGTAAGTAACCTTTTCCTCCACCCCTTTCGTTCCCAGTTACGTCATCGCCAACCTACGTAATCCCCTTCCGGTAAATGAATAATCAGTAGGCGTTATGATTTGTTCCTTCCTATCAAAGAATCTGATTAAATTAGTTTCAGTCGTCGACTCTAGCCCCTAATGAGTTCAGGACCGAAATATTATTATTTATGTAGAGATTAACTCGCGTTCCGCATAATGAGTCAATCAAAATTCCAAAAAGGATGAAAGGCGAGGCAAAGGTTCGATCCTTCTCGCTGTATTGGTTTTGGTAAACAGATATCTGTGTCAGTTAAAAACTCAACTACTGTGTCTCATAAAATGATTTTCAGCAACTTTTTTTTTTAATTTACACAAATCTATATGGGTACTGTTTGTTAATACGAATTTCTTGTAAAAAAAGAGAGAGAAATATTCTAAGATGCCTAGGAAGTTAAAATTTTTGATTAAATTTACATGATTTAAAAAAATATTTCAAATTTCAATGTAGAATTAAGACTTTTTTTTCAAGCTTGCGGTTATTTTCTTATAATTCATTGACATAGGAAAAAATTTCCAGATTTCTGCAAAATAAACAATTTTTAAATTTTTATTAATACAGAGTTAAAATCATGTTGTGTTGTTACTTATGGCACTCGCAATGGATAATCCCCCTGCTGATACAGCAGCAGATTTAAGCCGAAATGAGCGTCTCTTGTTTTTTTGAAGTAGTGCCAACTACGGCCAAGAATAAGACTTAGCTACACGCTCTCCACATTTGCTCGCACAGCCTCTTTTTACAGGGAGTCACAGTCACACATCCCATAGATAGCACACAGAAGAACAACCATGACCGAACCGGGACTCCCAGAACACGAGGAAGACGCACGACCACTGCGCCAGAAAGCTGGCCTTAAAATCATTTATTTACTCAAAAACTCTTCTTTGTTTGATTGATGACAATTTAGGAAGTAAAGAAAGTTTATATTAAAAAATTAACTAATAACTTGAAAAAACTATTTCTTATTCACTTTTGTCTTTGATGAACAACTCATTTTTTCCGCTTCTTTTATATTTAAGACCTTAATACCTAAAAGGCATTTAATAATTAAAATTTAAAAATTCTTTGCTACTTTCATTCTTACAATAAAAAAAATAATTCATTTTAACAATTATTTAAATTAAAAAAAATAATAAAAAAAAAATCCTCATTCTTCATAGTGTTAATCTAGTTCAGAAATGAAATAATAAAAATGAATTTTATAAAGTGAAAAAATAAAAAAAATGCAAACTCTAATGGGGAATTTATCAACTTTCAAAAAATATTCTACATTTCTATTATATCATAATTTGATGATTTTTTTAAAAAATATTTTTAAAATAAAAGAAAATTAACATCACTTTTCAGGAGCATAAATAGAAAAAAAAAACTTTTTTTATAAATGTAAACATGAATGCTATTTCTTCATTACTATGTATACTAGAATTCAATTTCAGTTTTAACTGCTTGTAAATTATAATAATGGTAGTTATCATTTTTATTTAAATAGAATGGTTACTTAGAAGTCGGTCTTTGTTCTTAAGTGACTGTTAAGGATAAATCGAGCCAGTAAAGCTTATATATATATAATGTTTAATCCACAAATTTAATATATGTATCCCGTCCAATTAATAAATACAGAGAATACTGAATACATATACTGATTGTGAAACAAAATTCATATATATATAATATGAATAATTTTGATGTATTTTTCGGTTTTTCTTACATGCATATCATGATATGTTTATAAATTATAAAGATTTCATTAAATCACAGCATTTGAGTAAATAAAATATTCCACTGAATAACAATTATATGTTTATAAATTAAAACATGATATGTTTTATTGTTTTCTTAATTTTTAATATGGCGATTTTTAAGCAAGTGCTTATTAGCTTCTGCTAATTAGAAGTAACTAATAAGCTGCTTTCATTTATTTTTATTTTGCATTTATTTATTTAGTCAGTTATTTATGAATCATACACTTTCCTTAATTAACTGTTAATCACAAATCTAATTAACAAACACTGTATACTTCATCGTTAATAAAAAATTTTGCTCGCAGAAGCTAATTATAAAAGTGGATATAGTACTTATTTGAATTTTGTTTAGTAAATATATTCATATACTGTATAAATATTTCATAATATATCATCTATTATTTTATTCTTTTAGAAATTTAGTTTTTGTATATTTATAAATTATAACGTTACGTAATATACCTTCTGCAAACTTTTCGAACGCTATTATTTCACATCGTTAAACAATTGTCCCACGATTCTTTTTTTTTTCTTTCGTATTCACGAATAAAATTTTCCTTTATGTCTGAGAGCAATAAATTTGACCGGCCATTCTGCTTTTTCAAAAAGGAAGGATTTATACTTTGGTTTTGTCCTGTTAAAGAAATATTATTTTCTTTCTGCTTACATAGATTTAAATTATATTCTCTCTCTCTTTTTTTTATCTTAATCATTACTGAATTTCATTTATTTTGAACGATTCGTTGAACGTATTATCTTTGAATAAAGAATGAACGTGGAATTTTTTTTGTCTGAATTTCTTTTGAACTCATTCGTTATGCATATTTATTTCATCTCACATATTAAAAGCTAGAGCATGGTAATGTTATAAATATTACAAATTATAAGATTTTAACGCTGGGCGGTTTAAAAATAATCTTGAAAATATTTTATGTCTGGTAATTTCAGAACAAATAAGATGTCATATATGCAGGCATTAATATGTTAAGGTAAAAGAAATAATGAGTAACTTTAACCCTGGAGGTGTTTTTTTAAACAGATATTGAATATATTTTGTATTTGGTAATTTCTGTAAAAATAAGCTCACACAGTCACACACACACACACACTCACACACATTGAGAGAGAGTGAGATGTACCGTAATATTTTGATGTATAAGAAAAATGTAATCAAAGATTTTTGCAATAAATAAGGACATATATAATTTAAATACCTATTTATTTTATATCACATATACATTAGTCTTATAAAGGAAATCAAAATATTAACTTAAGTATATTTTATTTTACTGTATAGGCTTTTTTCTGTGATTAGTATCTATTCTCTAATAACCATAAGCATTTTATTTCGAAAATTTACAAATCGTTTTAAGAATTTTTTTTAAAAGAAAATCTTGCTCATGATTTTAAACATGATTTTTTTCTACTAAGAAATCTAGTGTTACAACTCTTCTAATTTTTACCATTACTATGACATACTATCTTCTTTAAAAATTCATTTCACTAATTTTTATCTATGATTTTTTTCTACTTGAAAAATTGAAATATTCATATAATATCTATTTATTTCAATACCTGTATATAAAGAATACGTTTGGACAGAAAGTTAGATAGATTTTTTTGTCATCATTTCAGTTTATAAAGTATTTAATTTTTAGTAATTGATGAAAAATTAATGTTATCAGTTCATTCAATTTGAAATAACTCAAATTTACCTTTGTTAATGAGTATTATTTAAAATTTCTTATTGCCAATAGAAATTAGAAAGCACTGATTCACTGATGAAGTGAAGTAAATTAGATTATTCAGAATGAATGGAAAACGTTTCTGTATTTAACCCCTTAACAGGTTTGCCCGTATGCCGTACGCGCATCGATTTATTGAATTTTGATAGCTGTAAGCTAAAAATAAAAACTTATAATGATTATAATTAAATATGAAATTACTTCGAATACATAGATAAATCATGTATTCAATGGATTTCCATTTGAAACAAAATAAGAAAATATTCCTAAAATAGAAGGTGTCATCTTATTGGCCGATAAAGAAAATAAACCAGTTAAGTGGTTAAAAGTTAGGGATGACCAATTATATATGCTAAGTTGAACGAATAAATTGGGAACTTTTAATAAATTTCTGAGAAAAAAAATCACTGTTAAAAATATATTCGATATTCTATGCACGGAATTTCAAAAAACGAACATCAAATTATTCAAACCACTACCATAAGGAAGACTGTTGTGTTGAGGTATCCTTATTTAAAGTTTCTCAAAGTTGAGACAAATCTACTTCTCTAAAAGATTTAGCATTTTCTTCCTTAATTAAAACAAGATCATTAATTTCAAAAGTGCGCTCACTTGCGGTAAATTCCATTTTTCCCTTTGCTAGGGGAAACTTAATGGATTCCCTTAGTTTCATTTGTTTACCAACAATTACCGACGGATGAAACGTTTATGAGTCATTAACTCCGCATTTGCATGTTTTGATCCGAAAACTCCATGCATAAATTTTCACTTTGAGCATGATGCCGCCCATCTAATTGTTGATCAAATTTCCATATTGAAAGCCAACCGTCTGGAATTTAATCTATAATTGCGGCGAGAATATTTTGTTGCAGAGTTGCACGGGGGTCGCAGAAAATGGAATTATTTTGTGGAAATTTGTTAGCATGAGACAGGCAAAATTTAAGTGAATTTTAGAAGACTTTCAGATTAAATTTTCAGCTCATATATCAAAATGATACATTGTTTATTGAATATTGAAGATTAGAGAGGACGCCTATAAAACTTTTCTTGACTTTCATTTCGTTTATATTAATATATTTAAAAAATTCCTCAATATAAAAAATATTTCCAAAATATGAGGGTAAAGAGTATTTATTATATAACTTACTTTCTGGACTTCTTTCAATCAATTCAAATACATACAGTTAATGCTGGTATTTCGTAAATTTCAAATTTCACGGAAAAAAATCAAATAGTGGATGTTCCTTCGCAATAAAAAAATGTCCGCTGTAGTCAAATTACTTGCCAAAACATCAAATTAACATATGTCTTAGCCAACTTTTCCCTTGACCCAGAATGATACTTTTTCTTGAAATGAAACATTTTCTTTATGAGCAACGGCTCTCAATTTCTGAAAAAGTACATCAATTAAGCCAATGGAACAAGAGGCAAAATTAGACTTGCAGCTTCCTCTTACATCGTAGTGTATATTAGCATAAAGTAATGTACAATACCTTATAAAATAGGGAAAGAAACATATAAACATTAAGTTTTATATGTTTTTATTCCACTTAAACAAAAATTAGTAACGTTCTGTGTGTAATAATCCATTTTGGATTATTATTAGAATTGGAACTATTCTTAGAATCTGAATGATTATAATTCCATTGATTTAGCAATTTTTTGTGTAAACTATTTTTTTTACATTTAAATAAATATTATTTATGGCATTATTTTTAGACACATGTGAAAAATGAAATACATTTTATTTTCAAAATATATATTTTCTATACATTTTCTGTAACACTTGGTAACTGCAATCAAAACCCAAAGGCCCTCAATATGTTTGAATGCTGTAGATGTAGAAAGATAAAGATTTAATATAAATATATATATATATTTTTTATATATATATATATATATATGTATGTATATATATATGATTCAAACTGGTTTAAACTGGTTAATGACTTAAATTAATTAAGACAAATAATGGCCTAAAAGTAATAATGTTCTCATATGATAACTTGAAATTTGTGATCGTAGATTTCACGTTTTCACGTTCACCAATTTTTCACGTTTATTTATTATTTTTATTGAGTTTAAAAGTACTAAATGTTATAAACATCTACCTTTGTTTATAAATTCAATTTACGAATTATTTCGATAGTTATTAATTAATTTTTGGAAACTCATTTTAAAAAGACAAATATTCAAAGTATATAGAATAGGGTTAATAATTTAATAAGGATGAATTAATTCATCTTAGTTGTTGCATACTACTTTACGATACCTTGCATTTAGTGAAGGGCTCTCTTCTTTTTCTGTCTAAATCAATTAATCATGATTTTTTTAGGGGGAGGAGGTGATTCTTTTTGGAAGCCTTAAGCCGAATTGATACTGTTACAAGCTAACTCAATACTTTCTAAAGCAAAAGAGTTTTAACTCTTTAAAATCCCTTACAAAAGAATTCGTAATTAAAAAAAATTGGATAGAATGTCACAAACCTTTTCCTGAGCCAGAACTTTTCAAAAAGAACCGGTTCGAGTATAGTTAAACTGAAGATATTATTAAAACGAAAGTTAAATTAACTTTTTTCTTTTCTTTCCTTTTAATTAAATGACAGCGAACGAACGATTCTTTTCCCTTAATTTTATATATTTTTTTTAAAAATTCTGCTTTCGGCATTCTGCAGACGATTTCCCTTTTTTTGTTCTAGAAGCGTAAATTCGGCAATTAAAGAAGTTTTCCCGAACCTTTGTCGGTTGGATTCTGTTCTATCAGTTTCTTTTTCGCTTTGAGTTCTTCTGACTTGAATTCAATTACGGCAGCCTGTCAAAATGACTCTGAGTTCCAGATAGATCAATGTTGACAAAATGGTGGACGTGGAACAGGACGAGCTCACCACTATCGTATTTGTCTTTTTAGAAAACCGGAGAATGACTTTTGTTTAAAAGTTTGGGTTCTTTCCAGGGCTTAGTTTTTAAGTTAAATAATTTAGTTTGCATTGGAAATTCGAGATATCTCTAGACAGATCCAGGGTGAATTTATGTCGAAGAGAAAGTTTTTAATTCGAACTCTGTTCATGTCTGGTGTTTGGAAATATTTGTTTGTGTTCTTCCGAATTCTAATATTTTGTGATTCATATCTTTGGCAATGTAATGTTAAAAAATAAGTCTACCAAGAATAAATTCACTGTTTTAGTTATTCGATCAGAATTTCATCTTTTTAGTATTGACAGGTTGTTAAGATTTGTCATTACTAAAAATATGAAATTCTGATCAAATTACTACAACAGTGAATTTGTTCCTGGTAGACTTATTTTTATAACAATTTCAAAATTTTATTAGCAATTCAAATTCAATTATTCATTTCCAATATCAAAATTTTTATAACAACTTCAAATTTTTAAACTTATTTTCATAACAATATAAAAATCTATTCTTCTTCAATTCCATTAAAAAATACTATGCCATGCTCACAAGTGCTAACCAATGTTAGAATTTTGCCCTATTTATTTGCAATAAGTAGGCCTTCTGAAACTATTGAATGAATTTTGTTTTTTGTGGATTTAAAATATAATAACGACTGTTTGGACTCTTCGGATTTCAGTTTGATTACATCAGCTTGTTCTAAAATTATACAAAATACTAAAAAAAATAATATTTTTTAAATGGAAAATTTAAAATACAGTATAAATGTAGTTAATTTGGTTATTAATAATAAATGAATTTGGAATGAATGAATTTTGAGGATTTATTTCATATTTTTTCATAAAGAATGTAAGTATTTTGCCTGAAATAATCAACTGATAATTTTCATTTCTAAATTAATATTAACGAAGACAACTGTATTTTGTTTTTAATAGATTTTAACTGTAACATTTCAGTTTAGACTAGGTATTTTTAAATAAATGTTTGAGGATCATTTGAGGTTTTAGATGTACTCAATCTTCGAATTTAGAAGATTTATGAGGGATAGTTCTGATTGACTGTATGCACATAAAAATATTGTGACATTTTAAGTTTTATCAATAATCAACAACATTTGGCATTTGATTTGTCTTATATAAAATTAATACATTTCAATGATTATAGAAACTTTTAATTTCTTTTTATTATTTTACCAATTACTTTTCTTCCTCATCTAAAACATTTAAATCCAGCCATCCACAACAACATCCATCATCTGCAGATCTCCTTATGATGTTTTCGTATGAACCCAATAAACTCTTCAGATTCGATTTTGAATTTGCCCAACATAATGCTGATACATTTCAATGACTACAAAAACTTAAATTTTTTTAAAATTATATTACCGATTACTTTTCTTCCTTAACTAAAACATTATAAATCCAATCATCCACAACAACATCCATCATTTGCAGATATACTACGATGTTTTAGTATGAATTCGATAAACTCTACACATTCGAATTTGAATTTGCCTAACATAATACTGATACATTTAAATAACTATAGAAGCTTTTAAATTCTTTTTATTATATTATTAATTATTTATCTTCCTGACTGAAACGTTTGATTCTAATCGCCAACAACATATTTTTTCATTTGCAGATCTCCTCTGATGTTTTAGCATAAACTCGATAAACTCTACACATTCGATTTTGAATTTCCTAACATAATACTGATACATTTCAATGACTATAGAAACTTTTAAATTCTTTTTATTATATTATCAATTATTTATCTTCCTGACTTAAACGTTTGATTCTACATCGTCCACAACAACATCCATTATTTGCAGATCTCCTTATGATGTTTTAGTATGATCTCGATAAACTCTTCACGTTCGACTTTGAATTTCTTAACATAATATTGATACATTTCAACTATAGTAACTTTAAAATTCTTTTTATTATATTACCAATTATTCATATTCCTCACTAAAGCGTTATTCCAGTCAGCCACAATATATTTATCATTTGCAGATCTACTTATGATGTTTTAGTATAAATTCGATAAACTCTTCACACACAATTTTGAATTTGTCTAACATAATACTGATGCATTTCAACGACTATAGAAACTTTTAAATTCTTTTTATTATTTTAACGATTACTTTTCTTCCTTGACTAAAACATTTAAACCCAATCATCCACAACAACATCCATTATTTGCAGATCTCTTTATGATGTTTCAGTTATGAATTCGATAAACTCTACACATTCGATTTTGAATTTGCCTAACATAATACTGATACATTTCAATGACTTCAGAAACTTTAAAATTTTTATTATTTTACCGATTACTTATCTTGCTTAACTAAAACATTTAAATCCAATCATCCATTCACCCATTATTTGCAGATCTCCTCTGATATTTTAGTATGAACTTTAATTCAAATTCGATTTTGAATTTGCCTAACATAAAACTGATACATTTCCATGACTATTGAAACTTTTAAATTCTTTTTTATTATCAATTATTTATCTTCCTGACTAAAGCGTTTGATTCCAGTCACTCACAACATATTTATCATTAGCAGATCTCCTCTGAAAGTTTTAGTATGAACTCGATAAACTCTACACAATCGATTTTGAATTTGCCTAACGTAATACTGATACATTTCAATGACTACAGAAACTTTAAAATTATTTTTATTATTTTACCGATTTCTTTTCTTTCTTAACTAAAACATTTAAATCCAATCATCCCCATCCATTATTTGCAGATCTCCTCTGATGTTTTATATAAACTTGATAAATTCCTCTCATTCTATTTTGAATTTGCCTAACATAATACTGATACATTTCAACGACTATCGAAACTTTTAAATTCTTTTTATTATATTATCAATTATTTATCTTCCTGACTAAAACGTTTGATTCCAGTCACCCACAACATATTTATCGTTTGCAGATCTCCTCTGAAAGTTTTAGTATGAACTCTGCGAACTCTTCACATTCGCCACGGCCCACCCCTATTTTATTTGTTCCAGTCTTCCAAACATAGCATTATCTGAAAACTGCAAGTCACTTTTGCCCGCAGGTGAATTCGCGCGGGGTGGCAGATGTTGGGATATATGTTTCGCAAGATTGTCTCGCCTACCCAAGATCTTCCCTAACTATTACTGTGACGCCCTGTATTTGGGCATTCCCTTTTCGCTGGTTGGTTGTCGTCCAAACTGCCCATTTTGCTCTGTCCCGCGGCTACGTTGCGAAGCTCTGTCGACACTCTATTCCAAAACCGACGTGTGGGATTTGATCCGGTGATTTTTGGAGTTTTCTGTCAGCGGCCAATAAAGAGACGATGAAGTTATTGATTGTAATCGAAGGGGATGGGTGAGGGAGGGCTTGAGAATTTGTTCCATGTGAAAGTTGCTAGCGCTAACCAAATAATAAGTTTTTTCACTCATTGCTAGAACTGTTTTCGGAAATATAGACACTTCAAAAGTGCTTAGCAGTTTGATCAAAACATTGCTCCAAAAGGATTTGTTAATAAATTTTACTCTTTACTTCAGACGTAAAATTAAATTTTTTAATGAAACAAATTTAATAAGTAATTATTAATATATGTTGTTGTTACGAATGGCACGTTCCATAATGGAAAACCCCCCCGCTGATACATCAGCAGATTTAAGCCGAAAGGAGCGTCTTTTATTTTTTAAGTAGCGCCAACGAGGGCCAAGAGTACGACTTAGCTACACACTCACCACATTCGCTTGCACAGTCCCTTTTTAGAGGGGGACACAGTCACACATCTCACAAACAGCACACAGAACAGCCATGCCCGAACCGGGACACCCAAAACACGAGGAAGATTTCATTGTATGTGTTAATAGTGATTGCCGTCTCTTCGACATCCTGGTTTCTCAATATAT
>JAOUZG010052315.1:4704670-4752273 GCA_026289955.1 Argiope argentata | reverse complement strand
TGCAGGATTTGATTCTAGTCTAGAATTCTACACTTTCTCTTGACATCAATAGAAAACTTCTTTAAAATGTATAAAATTATATATATTTCAAATAATTGCTAACCTTTTGTTTTCCCGAATTTGTTATGTAGGCGCTTGCGGTTTTACTCGAAGAAAATAATTTTTGAAACACAATTCTAAAATTCGAATTCTGTTTCACGAATTCTAATTTAATATTATAATTAGTGCCTTTTGTATTAATTTAATCCAGGTCTTGACAAATTAAATTTGCTATCTTTTGCATACTGAAAAAAAAAATCACCATATTTCAAGCTAGTGCATCTATTTTTGAAACATTTGATATATCTAGGAAAAAAATATAATAAATCCATACTTTTACTCTAAAATTTTCTGCAACTGAAAATATCTCAGGAGAGAACCCTAAAGACACGGTCTGGCATTTCGGTCGAAGTGAAGAAAACGGTTCTGCTCGCAGCCGAATAAATAATCGATATCCAAATTCTTTCGTATAAATTTACAAATGGAATGTGTTCTGTCGCGGTCGTACAGTAAAATGTTACACCGTAGAAAACTCCAAGAACAAGCATTGTTTGAACTTGCATCATTGAATGGTTTGAGCCTTTCTGCTTTGGGTTTTGAAAACGCATTACATAATATTAGTGCGTCTGCTTTCTGATGTGCTCAGACATATATAATGGCGTTGTGTCTGAACTATTAGTAGTGTCTTATACAGAATTTAATCGATAGGAAATGGCTTATCATAAAGTAATCCAGACTAAATGTATGAAGAAATAATTTAAATTCTAGACAAATGTGTGTATTAGTTACACTAATGTTATTTATATAAATATTTTGTTTCTTAAAAAGCATTTGAGTTTCCAAAGTAAGATATACAAATTTTCACGAAGGAGGATATATATTTATTAGAAAAAGAAAAATTAAATAATAACAATAATAATCAATGTAATATCTTTTTAAAATGCGTGTAATGTCTTTTAAAAATTTATAATTTAGTATGCCTACTTTAATCAGTTTTTAAAAATTTTTATCGTGCTTTTTATTTGGATTAATACTTAAGATTTCTATGTTTCTGAAGCATTTCAGAAAACTGCACTACAAAAAAAGTTTTATATCAAACAAATGGTAATATTTAGGTAATAATTAGAAGAAAAACAAGATCCAGATATTAAGTTTTTTAATATCATTAAATGTATGCTTATAACTGAATAAAATAATTATTAACAAAGTTAAAATGAAATCTGTTATGCATATTTCAATCTTTTATGCCAGAACATAATTTCTCGAATTGATTTTTTTTTGAGATGTTTGTGCATATAATAATTTTTTTATTTTTCACCTGCGGATTTTTGTTGACGCCAAAAACCTGATCCGAAAAACAACAGCATGTTACGATATGATAAAAAAATTAATATATTTAAAAAAAGAAAGTGTGGTTGTATTTTTAATGCTTTTGAAAAGCACTAGACATTGATTATTGTAAAATTGCATAAAATCTGTAATATTGTTTTCCTGCTTTAAAATGAATTTGTGTATACGATTACTTTTTAAATAGCTAAAAGCCAATTTTAGTTCATAAAAACTAAAACTTTAATTAACATTCTTTAATTAATTTTTTAAATTAAATTTGATTTAATCTAAAAAAATTAAAAACTAAAACTTTAATTAAAATAAAGCATAAAAATATTTGCTAAAAATTAACTAGAATAATGAAAAAACTAAATAATTAACAAGATTTAAAGTCCCAACTTGAAAAAAAATGATAAAATAAATTAATTTTTAATGCAGAAATTTTTTAATACTATGCTACTTATATGCAATTTGGAATTTATTTTGTTCCTTATAACTAGAATCTTTAGTAAACATATATAAATAAATAATAATTATAAATAAGTGATGATACTGAAATCGAACAAAAACGGAAATCGAATGACACTATTACATGAGAATGCTTTCCGTTATTAAAAGCAAACCTTTAGAAACAACTCATACATCTCAAAGTATTTTACTAGAATTCTTGGAGTTGTTTTCATCCCTTGCAGCGTAGGAAAGATTAATTTTATTAGTTGAACTTGCTCGATAGATCTGGAGAACGAAGTGGAATTAAGATGATTGAAGTGGCAACACTCGCACAGTTGATAGGCAACGGGCGGTAAAGTTTCAATGACGTGCGTGGGTTTCGAACAATTTCGTAATTTGCGAGGAAGGTAGACTGTATCTTGTGTTTTTTTACTGTCACCGCATTGCACAACATACACATTCGAAACCTTTACTGTACAATTACATTCTTCTTCTTTTTTTTTAAATCTCCAGTGATTTTTTTTTCTGTTTTGGAATTTCATGGTAGTGTTGTGTTACTATTGTCTCCTAAAAAATGGTTCTATGCGCTTAAAAATTTTGATAACTTATTCGTGATTCGTTGCTTTAAAATTGAGACTTAATAAGAACGTTTGGTTGCGTAAAAGTTGTTTTTTTCTAAAATTTTAACTCATTTGTTAGGAATGAGGAATAAAATTAAATAAAATAACTCAAGAAGATTCGATTTTATTTTTAAAAAGATCGAAGCGTGACAGTATTTTAAGCTTTATTCGTTGATTTGATATCAGTTGCCGCATTCAATGCGCAGTGACATTTGCTGACGTTTTGAATGAATGCCGCCATTAAAAACAATATCTTGTTAAAATTATTAATATTTGTTAAAATATTATTTTAAAAAATAAAAAGAATCAAATATGTATTTCAGTTGAGTCCACGAAATCGTCTATTTTCATTAAATAGTATTCATTAATAGTAAAAACATACAATTATAAATTCGTGTTTAAGCCTAATTTTGTAAACTATATCTGCATTTTTAGAAAAAAAAAATTATGGCAGTAAAAATAGCTCACAGAAAATTGAATTATCTTTTTTAAAATATTAAAGTGATGTAAGAAGGATTATATTTATAATATGTTTGAGCATTACAAGGAATAATATTTTTATTGATTTTTATTAGCTTTTCATTTTTGTTAATCAGAATATATATATACATATAATTAAAAAAATTCTTACGGTTATTAAACTGACAGAATAAAAAAGCATTTTTCAAAATTTTTTATTCATTATATCAAAAATTTTAATTAATTAAATATATAAATTAAATAATTTAATAAAAATATGCAATAATAGTTTCGAAAATTATAAGTACATCATATTTCAGCCTTCTATTTCATTAATTATAATTCCAATTAAAATTTCTTGAAGATGAAAACGCTTTTAGGAGCACATTCTGACCTTCCTGTATATATCTCCCCCAAATTCCTCAAAAATAGATTAGAAGATAGGGTGTGTAATGCTCTAACACATACACGCAGACGTTCATCTTTTTATTAGTAGAAGTAAAATATCTAATGTAATTTTGGACAGCGCTCTCTTAGTAAGCATTTGCTACTCGTCAAATAATTATGTGTTAAATTTGGTCAGTTTAGGTGGAATGGCATGTTTTGTAGATTGTTTTGAATGATTTTTTCACCATAATTGTTACATTAAGTATGTAACATTTTACAGATGATGTTCAGCTTTTAAATATTTTCTTATTAACCCTTTCGCCCCTCTTGGTCGAAATATTCCAGTTCTTAAAATACCGCATTTTCCATCGCGGTATTTTAAGTTCTTAATTTTCATTTCTTTTCAAACCTGATGGTGGCATTTGCCATGACTTCCTGGTTCCTATAACGGAGGTGAAAATGAAATGAAATGAAATGTGGGTGCTCTTTGACCCTTATCACTGATTTCCATCATTATTTTTAATTCCACACTTTAAAAACTCAGGGCTCAAAGGGTTAATGGGGTTAATAACACAAAAATAAATCGAAAATAAATTCTCATGAACGTGAACGTTTTTGGTTCAAATTCTTTGAGTATTGAAGAAAATAGAGAATATGTATTTTGGATCACACTTTCGGGTTCAGAATTATATAAAGTACAATTTTGGTATTTAATCCATTTCATTGCTGAATACTGTTTTGTAAGCGCCGTGGACAAAATTAAGCAGATCGAGAGATAATCAACTTATGGGCTGATTTAATATAAAATTTCATGCAATTTATCATTCTAGAATAGAAATCATTTACTAAATTTCATTTATCCAGATAGACACGCTTTTGAATTATCATACACATAGACGTAAGGACAGATAGATTTTCCATCGATTGTTTTTGTCCAAATATTTATACAAATGTTGATCTCAAGTGACAATATCAGAATTCAGAAGTCTAGTTTATTATTACAGTTCTATTCATAAACAGACAAATTAGTTTAAAAAAAAAGAAAAAAAAAACAACTGATATTTTCGTGCACATGCAAACCTAAAGCGTCGGAATTCGTTAAAATCACGAAAGTAAATTTTTTTCATAATCGCGTAACTTTTTTGTCAATGTATATTTCACTGCATTACCTAATAAACAGTATATCTATTTACCAATTTTTTTAAAAAGCAGTGATCGTTGTAGGATAATGTCAGATTATAAAATCCATAAATTAGTTTCTGTCGTAAGCAGTAATATCAAGATATTTAAGGGATGGGACAAGGAGTCTATTGAAAAATGCCCGATCGGCTTACTTTAGCCATGGTGACAAATATTAGTGCGTTGATGAGAGGGGTCTAATAAAATACTACTGTTTTATCTTTGCACATATACTGTTTCCTAGAGGTGAATAAAACTGTTTTGTTTTGTTTCTCCTTCACCAGATGGCGCTGTTTAGTTTGTTGAATTTGTAAATAATGCATTTATGTACATAAACAGTTTCTCTTTTGACTTATTGGGATTCGATTGCTTGAGTTTCAGTATTTTCTGTAATATTGCAGCATTCATTTGATCAAGGGGTTGAACTTTTTAGAACACTTTATCTAAATTTCATAGTGTCTTAATGTGTGCTTTATGGAAGGGGCAGAATCTCATGATATGCCACATTCCCCACTATGTCATGCCATTCATTGACTCACTAAAAGACTTTGCAACAAAGTGAAGTTAAATCCTATAAAATAAATGTCTCTTTCTTTCATTCCATTTATATATATATATATATATATAAATGACTGGCGAAATAAATATTTCTTTAAGAGTGTATTTCTTCTTTATATTCCACGTCCCCCCCAACCAACTAATGGCCTATAAAAACACATTTGACAACTTAAAAGCCGGCGCCTTAATTTAACTTTTTTTTCTGTGTGTGTGTTGCTTATTGTTCCTTTCCACTCCTCCATAAAAAGGAGCATTTCACAGAAAAACTCTGCGTCTTTTCCCAGACTCTGAAAAGGGGCAGTCAATACGGGAAAAGGAAATGTAGACATCGCCTTTTAAAAAAACATGTCTTGTTAAAAGTGGGGTGGAACCCAGCTATTTAGAAGAAAGTCTTTCCTAAAGAAGAAGAAGGGGAAAAAAATTGCCCTGATATACGTCAATCGATTCTTGCGTCTTCTAACAAACAAATACAACGCTGCCGATAGGAGATCAAAGCGGAGAAATCCAAAATTCGCCCAAATAATGCCTGCTCAAGTTAGAGAACTGGAAGATAGATATGTAGTGAATCAGGGTGGAGGTGAATTGGATAGGTTGTTTCACCCTGTAAAAAATAATGCCTAAAAACGTTTATTCTATAAACTGGGGTATATCTATAAGAATCATTTTTATCCGTAACTGTGACTGTGAAATCGATGAGGGAAGAAAACAGCCCTCTGAAATATAACAGGCATATTTGAAGGAGACTGTCAGCGTTTTAGCTCACACACGCGCACGCACGCTCACACACACACACACACACTATCTTATGAGAGCATGATATTGTTTGGTTAGGAGGTTTCGATGTCTCTGAAATTTACTGGTAAAAGAAGTTTTTACCTGCAGTTATTGTATTATTATTATGTACGCTTCTTTCAGAGCAGATGCGTTTATAAAAGGTTGACCTGCTTTAACCAGTATTGCTTTATTATTACGTATGTTTCATTCACAACAGATGCGTTTTTAAAAGGTTCACGTATACACACAGCTTTCCAATTATTTTTGAGAGAACAAATAATGCATTCAAAATATAAAGTAATTTTGAAAAATTATAAATAAAGAGCAGTTTTTAAAAAATCGTCAAGTGATTTAATGGTCACAATTGAGTTTCTCCATTTCAGTTTTAAAATGCAGCAGATATAAATAACTATCTCTAAGTTATTTACATTTGCTGCATGTATATATATATGTATAATAACATTGTAAAAGTACAATAAAAATATATATTATAATGTATATATATATGTATAATGAAAATTTATTTTATTTTATTATAAACAAAATTGATTATTCAGTTTCATTTATAATAATCTTAAATTTATTATAAATAAAAGATTAAAATTATAAAAAGAATTGAAAGGGGAAGAACTTCTGCTTTTCTATTTCAAATGAATCCATAACTTAGCCCCATTGTATATTTATGTAATAAATTCCATTGTTCACTTATTTTAAATTTATCTTTTATTGCCAGTTAATAAATAAATAAATAAATTTTTTCGTTCAATTTAAAGTCAAGTGAACATTTAATTATTTAAAACTTTTCTGTTTGTAATTCTGTTTAATGCTTCTCTATCTCTTTTATTTATCATATGTTATAAACATCTTAAACCTCAAAGAATCGCGGAATTAGGTCTTTTGCAGGAAAATTCTAATTTCAAATGCATAAACGTATTGCTTTTTTTACTTACATGAGCTATTGTTGTTTATTATGTGTTATGAATTGGATAATTTAAATTACCTTCCTAATATTATTTTGCTTCCTTTTTTTAAGTAATCTTTGGGGATTTCCTGCAAATGCTTTGTTTCAAAATATCTCTATGATTACAGCATCGCTTTCTGCGTTGGATTTAATTAATCAGTCTTTTAATTTACATTTGAGTGTATAATTATTCTATCAAATTACAGATTTCTTTATATTTAAAGCTGAAGTAATTCAAAGTTTTAATTAAGACAAAAGGCAAAATTTAGTTAGACATGTTTATCTGAAATTGTTCTTAAATAAAATAAAATTATAAAAAATGTCCCATTTTTTAAAGAAAAAATTATCGTTGTTTTAGAAATTAAATCAAATTTTTAAATTAATGCAGTAACGAATATGGCTGTAAGATAAATATTGAAATAATGCTAAAAACGAAACTTATTATCAGTATTATTATTAGGATACGATAATCAAACATTTTATTTAAAAATCTAATTAATTTGATCAATAAGATAAACAAAAGTCATTTGTTCTTTCAGTTTTCTTTAATTATTTTTTTAAAAAAATGGTTTATGAGTAAATAATTCAAAAAAATTGCTTCTGTAAAATTTAATCAATATGTTATTTCATAGTATTCACTATTTTTTTTAAAAAAAAAAGGCAATAAAAACGTGCTCCGAAATGCCACAGAAAATTCAATTCGGGGATATTTTTAAAATATATAATCTTCCAATGCTTAAAACACCAAACGATATATTCTATTGCAAAAACTGACTTGAAATTAAATTGCATTTTATCCTAATCTTTTTTGTGGGTTATTGCTGAAATAAATTCACTACAAACCAAAGATAACATGTGTTTTTATATATTAATTTCTACCTAAAATGCAACGCGGCGTTGTCATTTTTGTGTCTTTTTCCCTTTTCAGAAATTAATCTTTTCTTCTACGAATTCCATTTTGAATTCCTGTCACGTGCAATATGTCCCAAGTCTAATTTTTATCTTGTCCTTTCTTGTTATTTATTTTTATGACACGCAGCCGTGGTATTAGGATGTTCAAAAAACACTTCGAATTTATCCCCCTTGACACTTAATACCTTGGGTTGTTTTATATTGGAATAATTCTGTGGAATCCCACTAAGAATTTAATATCGTTTGGCCGCTTTTGTTTCTTGATTATATCTATCGTTTGACGTGTAATAGGTTTTGTGAAGATAATGTAATTTTATGAACCATTTCAAGGTTAGTCTTTTTATTCATTGCCGAATAATTCTAAGTTAGTGGAATTTCTAGAATTTGTTTCTTATCGAACGAGATTATAAATATAGGTTGAGAATTGAAAATAAACAGAAGTCTTTCTTCTTACATAATTAATAGAATAAAGTCCGTTTTGTATTACACTTCGTTGCAGAATGAAAATAATAGATTATATAGTTTTGACTTTTTTAAACGCAGATCAACATTCAGATCACATATCTAAATTCATCGATCAGGTTTTGTTCCTTTTTTTTTTAACTATCATGTTCAATTACACGTGGACACACTGATCAACTTTTCACTAACTGATTTTGCCTTAAATATGATTTGGTCTTTAATACGTAGACGGCATATTTATTTTTAGGCAGATAAGAATTAAGATCATATATCGAAATTCATTGGTCTGTCCTTTTTTTTTTTTTCGATATCATGTTCAAATACACTTGAACACTGTGATCAACTTTTCGCGAATGAATTTTACTTAAAATATACTGGCTTGAATTTTAACGTATGTAATAACTCTCAGAAGCTATTATAACCCCATTTCCATGGAATTACATATCAAATTTTATTCGACTTTCTGTTTCGAGTAATTCCGCTCTCACTGATTGACCTACGTAATTCCATAAATATTCTTCATTAAGGCCTTCAAATGAGTTCATTAATGCCTTCAGATGAGTTCATTAATGCCTTCAGATCATTTTCTACGCATATACGAGAAGACGCATATACTGCGAATAATATAGAAACCAAAATGCTTAGATAATTGTGCTTGTTTCGAGCTCAGCTATACTGAAATGTATATTCTTTCTTTAGTGATATATCCTATCTTGATCTTAGCATCAAATGTTCGTCAGTTTCGCTAACCATCTAATTTTTTTTCTATTGTCAGCTTGACCTTTCTATATTTTTCCACCATTTACAATGCACTTTTTATCATGTCAGAATATGATGTTGTTTTGGGGATTAGGTTTTTAGCGTCAACAAAAATCCATCGGCGAAAAATAAAACTTTTATTGCTACACGAGCATCTCAAAAAAATCATCTTTTACTAGCGCGTTGTCATTGCATTTACAAAAGCTCTGATTTTAAAAAAAAATAAGTTAATGACTACAGCAAATAAAACCTAGAAAATGTCATTTATAGCTCGTGATTATATGAAATGAAATAAGTAGGAAATGTCTCATTTTTTAAAAAAACAATTATTGCTAGACAATTTTTTTTGCATCGTTTGCAGTACTAAAGTGACTCATTCAAATGAAGCCATTAAAATGAATAAAAATATTTAATTTAACTCGCACGAGCACGTGGTGCTTGACCTTTCAAGAAATGATATCCTGACAGGATACATTGAAATAGGCTTAGCAGATTTCATTTTAAGCTTGTTTTGCTAAAGGTTTGAAATTTTATAAATATGTTCATACTAGCAAACAATTTGCTTCTGCAGTATCTTCAGAATTTGATAATCAGTAAATCATCAAACAAAATGATTATCTATTTTTATACCAATGGCACCATCTTACGGTAAAATTTGAAAAAGTGAGGAAGGACAAAACCACGGAATAAATAAAAGTGTTTATGTGACTTAACACATTGCTTAAGCTGTGATTTCAATTACATTTATTTTTAATGTATTTTTCCTGCGCTGCTTGTATCTTAATTAAAGAATTACCACCGTTTCTCAATACAGTACATCAGCATTCCTTAAATATATCAGTCCTAACAATTGAATCTAATTCAGTCTTTCCCACAGATCAAGTGCTCTACACCTTACAAACCCGGAAATTAGTTACATATATATCTTGAGGAAATATCAATAATATATCGCAGAATCTTTGTCTCTTTTGCTATAAATAATAATGATTAACAACCATATGGAACAAAAGACGGAAGTTTTAATTCTGTCATCAACTGATGCAACTTATCATTTGATAATTATTCTTGGGAAAGGTCTACGAAATCCTTGAAATGTACTTGAAATTTTAATAATTAAAGACTAGTTTCTTTGATTATGATGTAATAAGTCATATTTGATTTCAATCCTTGCCATGGAAGGTGTAGTTTCTATTGGTTTTGACTTAGAAAATAAATGTAGGCAGCTTTGTTGATTGATAATAAAGCTGAAGAAACAAACTATAACATATATTTAAAACAAAACAGTACGGCAAAAACATATAACTTTCTCCTTCGCCATATTATTTCACTTCTTGTTGCCACTTTCGAAGATAGAAACTTACCTGTATCGGAGTTAGGTCGCGGTGCAACAGAAGGACTAACTTTCAACAATGTCGGATATATATATATATTTGCTATAGAAGATAATCTTCATCAAGTTATGTCAAACACCTTGATAAATTTGTGGTGTATAGATTTAAGCATTAGCCGTTTCTTATTGATTCTGCCTCATGCAAATTTTGATGTAAGATGTCTTCAAGAGAGTTAGTTAATCGAGTCTTCGTATCTTGTGCTGAACTGAAATTGTTTTTATAATACTTGAGAAACGCCTACCATATTTCATAAGAGCATTAATAACGGCGTAATCTGATATAATAGATTTCTGAGTAAGGTAATCTTTACTTATTATTGAAAACTTTTAGCATGACTATTCCATAATTCTCAGAATCAACGAAAATTTGCTTGAATTATACTATGTGTCTAATGCTTAAGATGACAAGTTTCAAAAATTTTCCCATATATTGCTGAAAATAAAATGAAAATTTTTCATCTGTATTTATTTTTAAAAAAACACTCCCTTAGTCAGCATACATTATAACTACAAAACTAATAGAAGGATATTAAAATAGTGTTGTGTTTGTATATAGATTCAAAATTAATATCTTTTCCTACTAACGTATTATACCGTCCAACTTTATCTCCAAATTTGAAGTCATCGCCAATTATGGCAATCCGGAAATGGAGTAATCCTTTGACCTTTATCGCCAAATTTAAATCCGTCGCCCGTGAGTAACTAAACTGTTGGCGAAGATGGTATAATACGTAACTACCCTTTTCCGCCAATAATAAATGATGCCATAATAAAATGCCATGATGTGTTATAGAGGAGAACCATTTCACATTATTTCTTATCCTAAGTAATTACTTTCATAATTCATTCTGTAGCAATATCTGTGGAAATTAGCTTCTCCCCGGGTGAGAATTTCGTGCGCATTCCAGAACTGTGGGTGGGTGGGTGGGTGGGGGGGTCCATCGACTTTATCTGCCTTTTTCCTGGCTGGCATAAAAACAAAGTTTCAGGTGGCGTCATCTTTTCGATACCTCGCCAGAGACACTGCACGATCGATCATCGATTAGCCATTTTGGAGAACTATTTTTGAAATCTCGGCCACTCAAAGTTAACTGAGCCGTCCTTCATTCCACCTACCCTTTTTTTTCTCCCTCCTTCCCTTCTCTCTCTCTCTCTATCTTTCCCCTTTATCGGTTGGAACATCATGATCCATCTCCTCCACCCCCTTCCTCCTTCCACCTGATCTGGAAATGGAATTTCTCTGTGACTTTCCGGGCCTCATTTGCAACTGAATGTAAAAGTCTTCTTCTCAGTTTCCGATTCATCCGACAGTGAAATCGATTGGGCTCCTCGAGTACCTTAAGGGTCCTTTTGGCTTTAAAGAATTCTCATCTGGGGCACGTCGAGGCGAAGGCAATGAAATTTTTCATTAACCGTTCTATTAAAACAGATCATCAACACGAATTCTGAGCCTTTACCTTAAGAAAGTCTTTTCCAAGACTGTATTTGACTTAAGATAACTTTCAAATCTTATTTCCAGGCATTTAATGCATAGTAACTAGCTAATATAAAATTTGACATGTGTACCTTAAGAATCAAAGCGTTGAATATGTATTTACAAAAATAGCATTTTACAATGGATTTAAGACCCCAGTTACAAGCTATTGATGATAAGCAAACAATTATTACTGACTCAGTGATATATCATCCTTTGTTAGCTTTATTTTAAAAAAGATAAAGGGTTTCTGCTTCTAAACCTTTCTTATTTTGGGTAAAAGTTCAGAAGTCTTTTGAAATTTTTATACTTCAGCTCATTTGTAAAAGCTTTTGAACTTTTACCTAAAAGAATCTAATACTTACGTATTATACCGTCCAACTTTATCGCCAAATTTGAAGTTGTCGCCAATGAGTTGATAAACCGCCAACTAAGACAATCCGGCAATGGTGTAATCTGTCGATCTTTATCACCAAATTTAAATCCTTCGCCAATGAGTTACTAAATCGTTGACGGAGATGGTAAAATACGTAAGTACCAAAATTCTTATCTAAAACTACATTTTTCTTTAGATGGTTCTCAGATCTTATTTCTATATGGTTAATCCCCTGCGAATGGTCAATCCAAAAATTACAGTTGCTTCTAAATTTGTGCTTTGAAAAGAAATTAAAATATTGAATTCATTTTCTTGGAATGATTTAAATTTAAAATATTGGCTGGTAATAATAATCAGTTGTGTATTCTGTGGGTTAACTTCTAAATCACATTATTTGTAGTTTTACTTCAAAATCTTTATATTCAGTGATTTAGAAAATTAACTCGGATATTCTCAGACAAACGCAAGGGTACATAGTTTTCACTTTTAGGAAAGATATTCACAGTATTTGAGGATAGCATTTTTAGTTTCATATTTTGTTTCTTCGCAGTCAATATTAAATCAAGATTATTTCTGAACACGTATCTTAAAAACAGTTATTATGTATCATATATACTTACGATGACTTGGTTGTTGCCAGTCAATATCAATCCTATTGATGATACAGAATTAGCATTAGTTTCTGAATTTCTGCTTTCATTTGCTTATTAAGGTTTAAGACCTAAGACCCAAATGTAGTGGTTACTCTGCACAAGAGGAAAAATATCCATTAATCTCAAGAAAGATTGTACTGTATTCAGTATTTTGACGAAGACTTCACCTTTCTTAATTTAACTTTCCTACATTATTTATTGCTTTAATACAAAATTGATAAAATTGAATCTTTACTTAGGATTAAATTATAAAGTTTAATAATGAGAATGCAAGAATGATTTTGTTAGAACCAAAAGTACGAAGAAAAAGGGCTAATATCTAATACCTTTAAAATCACTTGACACTTTTGATGATTTTGAGATATCAGTTCTACATGATTAATATCGCATTTGTTGATCACATGTGCGTTTATACAGGGTGTCCAAAAAGTTCCCGTACTGGTGATTTGTGAATTTATTTTACAAAAACAACAGGCTTAAAAAGAATTATTTTAATGCCAATGATAAAAAGCACTTTTAACATAACTAAGGAAAAAATACTGAACTTGCATTTATAATAAATGTTCAAAATGTCCATCCCTTTCTTAGAGACAAAGCTGAACTCGTTTTGCGCATGTTTTTCGAAACGCGTTTTAACATGCTAGGAGTGATTTCTTGTATCCTTTGGGTAATTGCGATTTTCAAATCATCTATTGTTTGAGGATCACCTTCATAAACTTTGTCCTTTAAATATCCCCACAGAAAAAAGTCCGGGATGGTCAGATCAGGGGATCGAGGTGGCCAGATATTTTTTGAGATAAGTCGATCGCCGAAAAAAGCTTCAAGCATGTCCATGGTTTCATTACTCGCACGGAAAAATTTAATATACTTGAAAAAAATCATGGACAATGATTTTTTAAATTTGGTGTACGGGAATTTTTTGGACATCCGGTACTTTTATACAAGTACGTTCTAATGATTTTTCTAAGCCAAATATGAAATGAAATGAAGCAAGACTTATCAAGAATCCATCTTTTTTTATTATTATTATTATTTCCAGGCTTAAGTTCTAAACCAACATCAGCTCTCAGGAGAGTTGTGAAATTGCGTTCAAAGGTTTTTATTCATAGACCATGCTTTAATGCTAGAGTAAATAGATAGTTTTCTATAAAAAATCTTAAATCCCTGATTTAATAATCTGCTTATATTGTCCTGAAAGGATGACGTCAATGAAGGAAAAAATAGATTTTGATTCCAAAGAAAATATTTATACTTTTGCTGTATCGTGCCAGTTAAAGTTTTTCTTGTTTGGTTAACATGTATTTCGGAGTTGACATTAAAATCTGCTTGGAAGGTTCCAGCTATCAATTCAAATACAAAGTCAATATAAATATAGATACTCTTTTTCACAAGATTTCGTTCTTGTGATCTGATCTCTGTTGAAAATAACACTACCCGTTCCCAAGTTATATATATCGTGTAGTTTCAAAATGAGACATTAAATATAGTTGACCTAACATACAGAATGAGACCTTAATTACATTTTACTAAGAGCAAAATTATATACATGATATTGTTCGCATATGTTTCTAAAACTTGAATTTATCTTTATTTTTTTGAAAAAAAAATTATATTTTATTATTTTTATGTCCTTTTTATCAATTTTTTCCCGTCTTCTTTAACTTGCCAACTTACTTATTTAAGGGGACTTGGTACCAAAAATTTTTTTTCCACAATTTTTAATAAAATTATTAACGTTTGTGATAGATAAATGTTGACTGTGTAGAAACCGAAATTTCTAATATATTTTTCAAACTCAAATGTTACAAATTTAAATTTTTTAATTTTTTTAAAAAAATGAGCATTTTTAAAATATGCTTCTTCTTGTGCAATTTTCAAAGTATTTTCTTCAAATTTTTTTTGAGGGGGACCTCATAATGCATGTAACAAAAATAGGGGATCCGTTTTTTGATATCTATATTAGTTTGTGAGAAAAAAAGATGTTTTACAAAATATTGTGAAATTTTTGGGAAAATATCAGTATCAAAATATCTTATCTAACTTTTTCAGACAGAGAGTAAATGTAATGTCTGGCGTTTTCTACGCCTCTACTTACAATTTATTTTTTTATTCTAAATCATTTTCATGCTTCGAAGTTCTGTTTTATGCTGAATTTTTTTTCTATTTTGTTTTCATTGGTTTTATTAAGTAAATAATATGCTCGAGATGAAAGGGCGTAAAATACGTACTAGTTTCTGCTGATACATCGAATTTTAAAATCGTAATTTCACTATCTCTGTTGAGAGCCATCTGCTCTTGCTTCTAAACAAACGGTGCAGCTGAAATAATTAGAAGTTGTTTCCTATTTGATGCTGGATTTAGAAGTTAGCTTGTTCTTGTAAATTATTTGGAACCATTTCATTTCCATCTGCTGTTTCTCTCTCTCTCTCTCTCTCTCTCTCTCTCTCTCTCTCTCTCTCTCTCTCTTGCGTTTCATCGTTGTTGGATATTATTAGATAGGCTTTCGAAAATATAATTGATTTTTCTGCAGTTTTTATCAACAGATTCAAATATTTTAATTTATCCTATTAGATTTCTCTTTGAAACTGCTTTGCCAAATCAACATTTACTGTAGCGAGGGAAGTCTTGGGTTATGTTTTGTTCATCAGTGAATTCTGTTTATTTATTTACTTTAACCTAGTGTGTGTCGTCTTTAAATTGCTGATTGGGGTTTTTTTTGTCTGTAGAATGATAATGTAAAGATTTTAACGTCGTTCGTTTTTCGATAACGTTTTCCTATATATTTAAAATAATTGTCAATCTCTTCGTAATTTTCTAATAGCATTGTAGCATGAAGAAATCGATTTTGATACCCAATAAATTTAACAGTATAAATTTAATTTAAAATAAAATCATCTCGTCATATTGAGCATATAATATTCATTAAAATGGTCTGTCTCATTGACTTTAAATTTGGGTGTAAAACGAATTAATAAATTTATTCTCTCTCTCTCTGTGTGTGTGTGTGCGCGCGCGCACCTCAAAATAATCTGCTCTATTATTTATTGTCAAGCATTTGACTCAACATTGGCTTGATTTTAGATTCCTATCATTATAGTAATATTTATTTATAGGAGACATTGTTACGCAATAATAACAATAAACATACGGATTTAAAGATTTCCACCATCTTTTCATGAAAATAAAAAAAAAGATTTTGATAGGGTTCGATCTAATATACATATATAGCATGCTAAATCTAGCTTTTTTTTTGTAAGCTGAGTTTCTCGTTTTCACAACAAACTTTTTTCTATCCTTTTAGAATGAAACGAATTTCGCAATTTTTCTATAAAATCTATATTATGATTCCATTATCTGTTTCACCAGAGTATTAAATGATATCTCCCAATAAATGTACAAAAAAAACTTAATGCTTCTCAAAGAGAGATTTCCTATGTAATATAATTATGGTTGATGTGTAGTTTAACCCCCTTCTTCGCCAAGTTGGCGATAATACGCCAATGCTGGCAAACCCGATTATTTTTATTATGACAACTCTTGGCTATCTTTCTTCTTGACCGGAAAAGCTCACAAAAACAGCTCATTTTCATGGTTAGTGAATTGGCGATTTTTGAAAAGCGCGCCAAGCAGGGGGTTAAACTACAATGGCACCAAAATTATTTGCAATTAAAAAAAATCACAGTGGTTTGAATCTGACAAATAACATTTCATAAAAGCTGAAGCAAAAGTATTTACAGATATATTCAAAAATTATATCTCAATACTAAACTCAACCAGCCACAACATAAACGGGATCCCATGTTACCGATACCATAGCTTCAGTCATACACTTAATACTGTTCAATAACTTGATACATCAAGTTATGGCGGAACCTTTGCTAACCTCCAACTGGAAACTGCCCCAGTCGAACTGGTATGGACATATGTGCATTACCAGTCGCGATTAAAATAGCTAGATCTATCCCCCTGTTGGGCAGTAAGCGTGGACGCAGGTTACTTAAGTCAATATCCATTAACTGGACTGGACTTACACGCCAGGGCGCTCATCGGAGACATCGGAGGAATGTCTTATTGGGCAATGTCCATTAGCGCATGTGGATGCAGAGTTTATTATGTAAATAGTAGTCGCCGGGCTCGCATGCTTCTGGAACCAATAACTCGGACGCAGATGGCATCTCGGCTGATTCTATTTGTTACTGAGGAAGCTCAGATGCTGGTATGCGGCTTCAATTTCGAAGTACTAAATTGAAGTGGAAGACTGTTACTTTTGATGTGAATTTGAAAATTACTGATGTCAATAAGCCTTTGGTTCTCTTGGGTTATTTCAAATTACTGTCTATTCACAATGTCTGTAAATGACGTTGCTATTTGCAGGATGTCAATGCCGTAAACAATATAATATAACCCCATTGTTATAGAAAGCAAGATCCATCATTTCTATTGTCTCTATACAATATATTAAAGTGTGTTTTTAGTAACTCACAGGGTCCGACTTTGCCTAGTTGGGTTCCGATGCAAACACTTCTTTGGGGCCCCCTCTGCTTCACTATTTTAGTAATGAAGATTTATTAAAAAAAAAGAAATGTAAAAAATTATTTATATTCGATTTGGGGCCCTCCAATTATATTGGGCCCCAGGGCAACTGCCCCTGCCTTAGTCAGCCCCTGGAAACTCATTATGCTTTTGTTTTAATTCAGGCTTTTTTTAGTGCATCCTCATTTTTGTTTGCTAATTATCATGTCAGAACATCATGTTGTTTTAGGAATGAGGTCTTGTGGCGTCAACAAAAACTCGTAAGAGAAAAATAAACATTTTATTATCTGTGCGAGCAGCTCAAAAAAACCAGCTTTTACTAACGCGTTCCTACCAAATTAACAAAAGCTCTGATTGAAAAGAAATAAGTTAATGACTACAGCCAATAAAACCGAGAAAATTGTCATTTTGAATACGTGATTAAATGAAATGAAATTAACAGGAAATGCGATATTTTTTTTAAAACAATCAATGCGAGACAAAGTCTTTATGATCGTTTGCAAATACTGAAGTGACTCATTCAATGAAACAATTAAAATGAATAAAAATATAATTTAACTTGCACGAGCACGCGGTGCTTGGCCGTTCAAGAAATGATGTTCAGCCAAGATACATTGAAATATGCGTAGCAGATTTCATTTTAATCTTTTTATTAATTTATATTAATATTTTGGAATTTTTTGTAAAAATAAATATAGCTTTTAAAGACTATTTTAAAACAAAGTTTATTTCTAAGAATTATAAATTTGTTTTCAAAATCTGCTATCAAACTCTGCGAATTCTACAGTATAAATTGAAATTATAAATTGTCAATTATTTTTCTCGTTCGGTTGTATAAAAATACAATTTTAAGGGTAGGATTTTAATAATTCTCAAATATTGAAATTTCTATTGAATATATATTAGCTAGGCAAACAAGTAACAAAAATGTATGTTGGTTTTGTATAAATCTATGTCAAATACTTTGTATTTATACTGATAGATCATAAGAGAACATCCTAATATAAGTAAATATTGTGCAAAAATAAATTATTTAATTGACATTGTATGTACTTTAAGTCACAAATTAAAAACCATGAATATAAACAAAAATGTTATTTAGATATTAATACTTACTTATTTTTGCCAGGCTAAGACAAATAGATTTCAAATATATAGAAAGAACGTAAGCCAATATGCGTTTTTGAATACTGTAATATTTTAAGAACATGGGATTAATAAGTATTATAAAATATTGAAATCAGAAAAATGAAATCAGATAACGGCACAGTTGTATGAAAAATGTATGTTGCCATTCATGCCACGCCTCAGTGCACGATATCTTAAACAACCCACTGATATCATGTCTTTCTTCTCCCTGAAAAGTTGTAACCTATTTTAAAATTAAGCCACCACCTAACATTGGGTATTGTTTCACAATAAAATGAATAGACTCTATTCTTACTGGGCCACTATATGCATATTTTTATTTTATTTTAAGTCAGCACTTTGTCTTCTCCAGTTTTGAAATAGGAAAACCCATCAAATATATAGTCGTAGATTCTAGGAAAATAAATTTTTTTTCTCCTTTTGATTGCATTTACTTTGCATTCTACTTTGCTTGACATAGATCGATTCCCCCAATTGCAAAACCAAAAGCCTTACATCACAAATTACTCCGGAAGAGCAACACACCTACCGCAATGATTTCAACAACACTTCATCCACCACCTCTGTCAAAAGAGACAAATCCGATTTTCACGACTCATCCCGGGATGCCTGCTTTTCCCCCTTTTCCTTTCTCTTTAAGCGGCAGATTATTTACCCGCCAGGAACAACGAAGCGAAGTGAACGGGGGTCCCGTCAAATTAAAAACAACATCGCCGTCCCAAACAAGCCGTGGATTGTTATCCCCGAGCGAACGACGGTAGGTAAACAACAGGGTGGAAGTGCGAGAAGAATGAAAAGAAGACGAGCCATTCCGGGAAGAAAACACTACAGGAAAATGGTCGGATCTTCGGGTCCGGGTGATTAGGAAGAATCCGGCAAGAGTTCTATCTCTATTCCGAGGAATTAGCCCTCGCCCGCCTTATGAGGTTTATTTTTCCTATAAGGTTATTGGGGGGATTCCCCCTTGATTGCTCCCCAACAAGCGCAGCCTTATTATCTCGGCAATGAATGGACAAGTTGTTGATGCAGAGAAGGAGGTTTACGGGGTAGGGGCACTTTCGTGATTTTGTTTGGGAGAGAGAGAAATATACTTATTGTTTAGTTAAGGAGGCTCTATCTCTCAAGCTGTTGCAATTCTCGCTTCTCTTTGTTTGCAACCTAAGATAAAATGATACATAATAATAACATGTACTATGAAGTATTGGGTGGTATTTTCTAACTTATAGCCATTTTAGTACAAATACTAATTATTACAATTTACTATTTAAATAACCATAACCTATAAAATTGCTGAATAAAAATTCTTCGAAATCACAGCTATTTCCTTGTTATTGATGAAAATGAGAAATCCAATAGTGGTAAATCTATTTTAATAAGTTTTTTTTTCTTTACTACATAACTTTGATAAATATAATATTATGTACTGCAAAATTTCAAAAATTATAAATTATCAATGCAAATGAAGTCGCACATTTATCTTATTACTTCGCAAAAGTTTTAATGATTCAGGTCTGTGTTAAATATTTAAGGGGAAAAAATGGTTAGTTAAAAATATTGCATAAACATAAACCAGATGAAATGTTTAAAGAAATATTCTTTGCTATTAGTCTTATTTAATTCTTATATTTTGATAAGCCTACGTTCCTAGATTTAGGAATCTGATAATATCACTTTCTCACAAAACCTATATTTTTAACAAATTTATTTTGCTTATCTAACTTTTTATTGCTTAAATGATAGTATAGTACTAAAATATACATCCTTTGAAGCGTGATTAGATATGAGCTCTTCAGTAACTCCCCTAATCGTTTAACGAATCGCTAATGGAAACACAAACAATGCCCTCACACTTTCCAAAAGAAAATCCGGAAACATTTAGTGCGATTCATTTGTGCGAATTTCGCTCGAACGTTCCATTGTCCTTTCTCCAGACCCTAATGAAAGACGGGGTCGTCCTTCTTTCAGAAATAATTCCTCAACAATGCATCCAATCAGGATGACTGAATCCGCGTTCAATTGATCGCGCTATTTTTCATAATTAAGAAGAAAAGAATACATTATGGGAGTGGAAAACAATTAAAGATTTAATTGGAGATGCCATAAATCCCTCAGGAAACTGGCGTGACCTTTCGGATGGTGGTAAAAATAGTTGAGTTGTTTATTGTCTGACCATCGAATCGTCTGAACTCACAAATCGTGTTCGAAATTTATCAAACGATTTAATTATGTTAGCAATTTTTATCGCTTTAAGAAAACTGTTTTTAAACTACTACTTTTCAAGCATTCATTACATTTGAATTCTTTTTTTTTCTAATGGAAGACTTAATTATTCATGCTTAAGGGTAAGAATTAAAAAAAAAATGTTTTAAAAGTCATTTTCGGTTGGATATTTAACATTGTCGTTTACATTGAATTAAAAATATATTACATTTAATAAATATTATTCCTTTAACTCTTTGTTTTGTAAAACTGTGTGTATGTTTTGGTACTTACGTATTAGACCGTCCAATTTTACCGCCAAATTTGAAGTCGTCGCCAATAAGTTGCTAAACCGCCAATTATGGCAATCCGGCAATGGGGGAAATCCGTTGATCTTCATCGCCACATTTAAATCCGTCGCCAATGAGTCACAAAACCGTTGGCGATCGTTGACGAAGACAGTATAATACATAAATACCTATATTTTCTGTTACTCTACTTAATACCTTAAACTTTCTGGGACAGAGGTAGCGCGTCTGCTTCGTGTTCTGGGAGTCCCGGGTTCGAGTTCCGGTTTGCGCATGGTTGTTCTTCTGTGTGTTGTATATGAGATGTGTGATTGTGCCCCCCCTTATAAAAAGGGGGCGTGCAAGCAAATGTGGTGAGTGTGTAGCTAAGTCGTACTCTTGGCCCTGATTGGCGCTACTTTAAAAACAAAAGACGCTCCTTTTGGCTCAAATTTGCTGCTGTATCAGCGAGGAGCCTTGTCCATGGCAAGTGACATAAGTAACAACATCAACCTAAATGTCTCTATTTCATTTAAAATAAAATATTTATTTATATGTGTGCGTTAATTATAACGGATAAAATTAAATATAACTTTTTAACTATATAAGCCTGAAATAAAATAATACAGATTTATTAAATCCGCATTGATGTATTGAGTTTTCTTAAATTTTAAGATTGGTGTAAAAATCATTTTTTTATAATATTTATCGGATTTCTAATTAAAAAGCACCAAAATTACGAAAATTCATAGCGGCAGTTATGAATAATTGAAAAAGATCATTTTTAAATATTTTTATGAAATTTTTACAGATTATAACTTTAGGTGCGGTTGGTTGCACAGTATTTAAACAGACGCATTCTTCATTGTATTTTATTAGTGATAAGTTCATCAAAAACTGTGAAAGAAAAATAGAAGGAAATATATATAGATATACTTTTTTATATAAAAATATCCAAATATTCTCAGATTGGAGAAATTTTAGGTTATTTAATTTCATTTGAGCAAACCATGAATTTCAGTTTTAAAAAACATTAATACGATTTATTGTTATAAGAATAGAATTATTTTTTCGTTGAATCAAAGGATTTGAATCTAGAGATTTTTATCTCTGGATATTCTTTCCTAATTCTCATAGAAAATGGGAATAATGATATCTAGAAACCCAAGAGAAAAAGAAAAACTGCTAGGCTCATTAGTAATTTTTTTTACCCTTTATATCCTTTTTTTCTTCTTATCCTAGAAAAATATCTTATAAGAGAGTACTGTCAGAAGAAAAATCACTTTTCGCAAGTTTCTGACAAATCGTAATTATATGCCATGCATTTTTCTTATCACTTCAAGATCGGAAATGTGTTCTTTTATAAATACAGAGGGCTTGGCTCGTCAACCCTGTTAGTATATTCTTTCAGTTAATGATGCTGGTACTAATTCTACTAAGTGCATACGAATGAGTTGGATATTTCTTTATTTCTCAAACAAATATATGTTTTATTTTCTATTTTTCTAATTATTTAATCTTTCCTTTAATATAAAATATGTTATTATCGTGTATTATATTCCTACTTCTGAATTTTTAATTATTTCTTGGTGCCTTTTTCAGAGAAAAAAATCATTAACTTTACTATGAACAATTTTCCCTTATTATATTTGCGGTGTAGTTTATTTCTATATTTCATTCATGTGAATGAAAGTGGTTTAGAATTTTCTCAAAGTGACTTTTTAAAACTGAATTTAATTGAAAATAATCATGGTTAATTTATATGAATCAGACATTAATTTGTTTCCACCTTAAATTTTTTTATTATTAATATTATCGTTAGGAGGTTTATAGCAGATCTTAATTTAACATATATTTATTTTATTTTATTTATGTTTAATCTACGATAGAAAAATTATTTTTGTAAAATCGTCTGCTAAAAATCAATTTGAAACAAATTAAACTTTTCTTTATAGTGTTTATGGCATAATTTATTTCAAAATTTCATTTAAAGTTTAATTTATTTTTTAAAAGATCTCCAGAATATTTTTAGTGTTAGTCCAGAATTTTCTCAAAGTGAGGTGTTAAAAGTTGCGTTTAAGTGATGGCAATCACGGTTAATTCAATCGAATAATGTATTAATTTGGCTTGTTTCCACCTTATAAAAACTGTTTGTTATTATTATCGTTATGAGGTTTATGTCAGATTCTAATTTTAAGCTTTCTTTTTGTTTTTATTTTTTGATGCTTAATTTATGAAACAAAAAAAAATCTTTTTTCTTTAAATAATCGTTTGCTGAAAATGAATATGGTCCAAGTGAAACTTTTACTAATTTCGTTTATGCTACTATTTAATTTTGATTTCCATTTATTTTTTAAATCCTTTTCTGACTATTTTAATGTCAATAAATAAGGTTATTATTATTAAAATATAGTTAATTAAACTCAATCCTGTGTTATTAAATGTCATTTTTAACAAACAAGTATATTTTTCTGTAATTTAAATTTATCGCTTCTATTAAAGGAATATTAAATATTTTTGTCACAATCTGCAAAATTAAAATTATTTTTATAAAATACTCAACTAAAAATGAGACTATGGCCGATGCAATTTTCCCTTGGTATGTTTATGTTGTAATTTAAAATATTTATTTTCTCATTTCTTTGGAATATATTTTTGACAAGAAGAACATTGCGAAGAATGAGAAATTATATTATTTAAAAAAAATTATAAACGGCAGGAGTAATCATTTCTTCTAATGGAAAGTAATTACGGCGACAAATCCAAAAACAATGAAGTTTAGCTTTTTTTCCTTGTTGAAATTAAAAGGGAGGAACTGCAATAAATTAACCTTCATTTTTTTTCTTAAAATTAATTATGTTTTGCTTTATTAATAATTTCAAATTATAGTTCTTTTATCAAGAATGTATGATGATGTTGCCCTCCTCTTCAAAACGTAATTAGAAAAACACTTCATTAAATTAGTTTTAATACCTTTTGATAATTAAAAACTCATAAACGCATTTATAAATGGTGAAAGCGAGACTGGAAACTGTATAAAACAATGAACAAAGTGTAATTATATTTTGATTAAATAAAAATATACTTCCGTTCATCATTATTCTTAAAAAATCTTTTTATTTTTTATTTTTAAAGAACTCGATTAATTTTCTCTAAAATTTAATTTAAAATGTATTTGATGCATTTTACTAAATGTTTCGCTTTCTGTTTTTTTTAATTTTAAAAACATAAATTTAGACAATATAGACTTAAATCATTCATTGCATTTGTTAAAACAATTCCCATGTGATTAAGTCCTTGGTGGAAAGTGTTTGTTAACAAAATACTCATGTTTAATTTAAGCAAACACAAAATGTTTTTGTTAATTTATTGGCGCTCCATTTTTAGCGGAAATTAGAGGATTACATCGTCGACGTATTTAACATCCTGGGGCGTTGTTTGACATGAAGGATCTTAATCGCCGCACCATTTCTAAGAATATCAATTTTGTATGAAAAATCTGATGACTGTATTTCAGTCCCGTGTTTCGTTTTACACTTTATTCCCTAAGGCGTTGTTCTTAAGAATGAATAATTATATATTTCCAAGGTCCTTTGTTTCTGCTTTCTTTTCTTTTAACTTAACCTGCCTATTTCTATTGATGGTTTCGAGACTTATGCTTTTCTTTTTTCTTCTTTTGCAGATCGACCCCAAAGTTGCCTTTCCAAAACGGGCACACCCAAAGGTAAGTCTAAAATTACTGTTCGAATTTTTATATTTATTATTTATTTTTATCTTTCTGAATTTTAAAGTCTTCCTATTATCATGTTTCGTCAGTTGGTAATTGTTCTCCGTTTTTGTTTTTCCGCTTAACGGCCGTTATCTAAAGCCGTTTAAGATTTGCTCCTAAAATTAGTCGTTGTAAAAATGAAAGTCGCGATTCAAATTTTCTTGATAAATTGGCGACTGCTTCTGAATTTGCTTTAAACTATGATTTATTAATCCTTTACATTCTCGCAAACGAGGTAAGATATTTTTCTTTAAAAAAATTCATTGCGATTATTCGAAAATATATAATATAAAAAAAAAGGAATTCTACTTTAATTTATCACTTTAAAATTGTTTATAATAATTTAAAGACGTATGAAAGTAAACGAACGACATACAGTAAATGAATTATCATAAGGTTTTTAAAGAAATTGATATCTAATGTAAGGCTAAATCTACTCTGAATGAACCGTCTATTAATATACAACGATAATTGAAGCATTTAATAAACTAGATTAACTAATTTTTTTTATATACTCTTAACCTCAAAATCGTACACATATATCAGATTTTGGACTAAACACGTGAAAGTGCAGAATGACTACTTTCTTTTTTTCCTTTGTATATTCTCAAACAGGATAATTTGAAAATATAAAGAGCTTGATACATAACCAAGGATAAAAAAATCATAAATTTATTAAATTTTTTTGATAATAAATAATATTACTTCTTAGATTTAATTAGTAATATTACATTATTTTTTTTTATTTACTCTGTATATTTTCTCTTATTTAATAGACTTTTTTATTTATCGTAGAACTTTTCATCTTCTTAATATGATTAGAAAAAGTCACATTTAAATTGTCTTTTTAAATGATTTCAATTTTATTTAGATTTTTAAATCAAATCTTATTAAATACATTTTAATTAATTAAATTATCTATACAACTTGGACTCATTAGTATTATTAGAAAACAGTACTGCCTGATATAGGTAAAAAAAATTCAAGCCTGAATTCTTAATTGCACAGAATTATTAACATAGAAAACTTTCAATATGATGTTTTTTTTTCTGACGTTCACTATAAAGTGAGAAATGATACAATAGAGCAATTTAAAAATTATGGAAAAGGCTAATAAATAAAAAATAAAAAAAGATTAAAATGAAATCTGCTATGCGTATTTCAAAGTATCATGTGAGAACATCATTTCTTGAACGGCCAAGCATCACATGCTCGTGCAAGTTGAATTATATTTTTATTCATTTTAATCGCTTCATTGAATGAGTCACTTTAATACTGCAAACGATCCAAAAAAAACTTTGTCTCGCATTGATTGTTTTAAAAAATATCCCGTTTCCTATTTATTTCACTTCATATAATCACGTGCTCAAAATGGCATTTTTCTAGGTTTTCTTTGCTGTAGTCATAAATTTTTTTAAAAAAAATCAGAGCTTCTGTAAATACGATGACAACGCGTTATTAAAAGCTGTAACAGGACAACTTTTCCAGCTCGCCCCCTAGCGGTCACTTCCCAAAAACTTCAGTCTGTGTTCTGGAGTCATGTAGTAAACATGATGTTTTCCCCCGATTACTATATTTTTAACTAATTGTTTGTATTAATTGTATGTCAGTGTATTGTAATTTGTGTGTTATGTCCTTTAATGTTTATTAAAAAGATTTATGTAAATTTAGCTTCTTCCTTTAAGAGTTCTGTTTTTCCCTAGCAGGAATAGTTTTGGCGCCCAATGGTAACTAGCTTTGTTTACGGCTACAAAAAATGGCTCCCCAACGCGCGGCCCGATCGTTTTTCACCCCACTGTAAACATCCATGTTTAGACTCCAGAGCAGAGGCTCGCTTTCCTTTTCAGGTTATTATTGCAAATTCATCCTGTAATTTTCGCAATTCAATCCTGAATTCTATGCTAATTCCGTCCTGGAATTGATGCATATAAACCTTCATCCCGAAGCTGTGTTTTGTTTGGTGATAAATCTTCAACCGAAGTTAGTTTCTTAGCGAAGAGTGTAAGTAACTTTTCATTTTATTGTCGTCAATCCTGACGCGTATTGAATTGTGAATGAGTACTGAAGAATTATTACAAATATTATTTATGTTTTGTTTAATATCGTATTCATAAGCAATTTATAAGAGGAAAAAAAAACATTTTTTCCTTCAATTAATTTTTTGTTTACTTTTATAAAATTCTATATCGTATCAACGTCAATCCTGATGTATATAAAATTATGAATATTTGTTGTTGAAGAGTTAGTATAAATAGCATTGATGCTTATTTAATAGCGTTTATAAAAGTAGAAAGAACCAGTGTTTTCATTAAATATTTCCGACCGGAAGTGGCTGGTGAAATTATTTCTGCTTTCTCTCTCTCTCTTTTTTCATTAGCAAATGAATTTTTAAGTAGATTAAAACTTTGAAAGTGTTCACCGGAAATAAAAAGCATTCTTTTAATTTGTGAATTGAGTATACCAGTCATATTAAATTGAAACTAATCATATATATTCAAGAAGTACTGCTGAGTTTTGTTTTTAGAAGAAAAAAACTAATACATATTCAGTTATTGTGTAATTTTATTTTTGATTATATGTGTTTTCGGAGGGATTTCTAACATTTTGAATAGAAGAGTTTTATTTCTTTTTAATTTCAAATATTTCATTGTTGTATTTTATTGCCTAAATATAGCGTTTTAATATTATTTCTGCATGGTATTATTATGTTATTTATAATTTTAGTGCAAGAAATATGAAACTTAGTTGAAATCTTATTTAAATACAGACAAATTTCATTACTTTCTAAATGATAAATCTTGAAATTGCATTCTTATTTTATTGTAGTAAATTATAAGTTTTAACTTTTCCTTGATATTCAGTGAAAACTTTTAATTATATTTTGTCTTGTCAAATTTATGCTTATATACAAATTTTTTTAACTCTATAAAGTATTTGAGATCATTTTTTCTTGCAATTGATTTACGATAGGAAGTAAAAATTTGTTTAAGTGTAAATAAATTTTTGTACTGAGAGTAAATAGATAAATATTTGCTTATCAATTATACTTTTGCAATTGACTGCACTGTAAAAGAACTTATGATAATTTAAGGCATTTGGTTGCCTCCAGATAAGAACTCATTTATACTCCTTCTCTGGTTCCACTTTGATTCATTCACACCATGGCTTTCCTGGCTCAGTGCACAATAGATGATCTAAAAGCTCTAGCAATGGATCTTGGAATCGAAGTGAGAAGCGATATGACGTTCTTAAGAATAAAAGACCTCATTACTAAAAGTACATCATATGATACTAATTTCTGTAAAACTCGTCTTGCTTTTATACAAAAGAAAGCAGAAGAGGAAAAAGCTGTCGAAGCTCAACGCGTCGAAAGGGAACGTGCTTTTGAGTTAGAAAAATTGAAAATTCAACTTGAAATGCAAACAACTTCTCAAAAGGAGACAGTTCTAGAAACTGATCAGCATAGAATGGATATTACAAAAGTTGTCCCAAGATTTAACCCAAAAGAAGATGAAATAGGGCTCTATTTGACAATATTTGAACGTCAATTAAGATTCTTAAGCATTCCAGAATCAAAATGGATTCCTTATTTGATAAGCTCATTGCCTATTGAAATAGCACAGCTTATTGCGAGAGAAGACGAGGAAGATTCACAAAATTACCGTAAAGTTAAAGAAATGCTTCTTAAACGATACCGATTAACTGCGGATCGTTTCCGACAATTATTTTCTCAACATAAGAAGAGCCCAGATACAACTTGGAGAGATTTCTACTTTGAAATATCAGCATATTTTGAGGGTTGGATCACAGAACTTAACATTAAAGACTTTGAACAGCTTAAAAGTCTAATCATTAGCGACCAAATTAAGAAAAAAAGCCCCACCTGATCTTAAGGAACATTTTCTTGATTCATGGGCAAATTGGAATCAGCCTTTAGAACTAGCAGAGAAATTGGATTCCTATGAAAATAACCGCCAGGGTTCTAAAAAACAGTCAACTTCACATAACAAACCAAATTTTAGAAGTGACTTCGCAGTAACAGAGAGAAGGTCTAAGTTCCTTACCATATCAAGAGAAGACAAACAGGAAAAGACAGCGAGAAATGTATTCTCCAGGAAGACAAACTCTATCCCTAAAAGAAGAGCTGTCCAATGTTATGGATGTGGAACACCGGGTTATATACAATCTAAGTGTCCTACCTGCTCAGCTTCTAAAAGTGAAGATAAAGCGTCTGTAAACAGAATAGATTTATTTACTCTTGAATCTGTAATATCGCTTAAGAGTTTGATTGTTCTCAAAATTTGTGGAGTAGAATCTGCTGTATGTGCCGATACTGGTGCATCTCACTCTATTGCTGGAGAAAAGTTGTTCCATATGCTACAAAGCAAAAAAGTAAAATTTGAATCCAAGACGTTTTCTTTGACACTCGCTGATGGAACACAGAGAAACGTAGCTGCCTTGACTGCGATTGTAAATCTTGAGGTCGAAGGTAAGGTGATACCGACAGAATTAATTGCTTTACCGGAAGCAAAGGGAAACAGAACACTCCTAGGGACAGATTTTCTCCAGTCTGCTGGAATTGTTCTTGATGTTCCCAATGGTAAATGGCATTTTTGTGAAAAACCTCAGATCCAGTATTCTTTTTACAAGGTACCTCCCAACAATGAAAATTGCTTTGTTGCCGAATCAAAAGAAAAGATTCCTGAACTGTCCAGTTCCAGTCAAGCTCCCGAAACTTCGTCTAATATAAATCTTCGAAGTGACGAGGGTAGGCACCTAACAAAAGAACAACGTGACCAGTTAAACAGCGTACTACAAGAGTACAAGAGTTGCTTCGAACCAGGGGGAGAACCAACGCCGTTTTGTGAACACCGTATAAATACTGGAAATAATCCACCGGTTGCAGAACCACCTTATCGCATGAATCCTGCGAAAAAGGAATTGCTAAAAAAAGAATTGGACACTCTCTTGTCTGACGGTATAATTGAAGAATGTGAATCCCCGTATGCCAGCCCTGTCGTACTGGTTTCTAAACCTAATGGTAGTATGAGACTTTGTGTGGACTTTCGCAAACTTAACGCTATTACTGTTGCGGACACGTATCCCCTACCACGCATGGACGATTTGCTCACAGAAGCTAAGTCAACCACTTATATGTCAACTATGGATCTCAAATCGGGATATCATCAAATAAAAGTGCATGAAGCTGATCAAGACAAAACAGCTTTCATTTGCCCATTTGGAACGTACAAATATTTGCGCATGCCTTTTGGACTACGAAATGCACCTGCAACATTTCAACGCCTGATCGACAAATTTATAACAGGTCTAAAGAATGTTTTTGCTCTATCTTATTTAGATGACATTATTATTTTATCAGAGACTTTTGATAAACATCTGAGCGACTTACGAGCTGCTCTTGAAAGACTTTCTTTGTTTAAACTACATGCGAACAGAGAAAAATGCCATTTCGCTTGTGATCGCGTAAAATATTTAGGTCACAGGATAACATCAAATGGAATAGAAGTTGATCAGGAGAAAGTATCCGCAATTCAAAAAATTCCTGTTCCAACTAATGGGAAAGAAGTCCAGTCCTTCTTGCAAACTTGTTCATGGTTTAGAAGATATGTTCCAAACTTCGCAAATATTGCAAGGCCTCTTAGCAATCTTACTAAAAAGAATGTACAATGGATTTGGGGTCCTGAACAACAAGAAGCATTCGAAACCTTGAAGAAAAGATTAATGACACCTCCCGTGTTAAAACAACCAGATGGATCAAAGCCATTTCGTATCCGAACAGATGCTAGCAGTTATGCTCTTGGAGCTGTCCTTACCCAAGGAGAAGGTCCAGAGGAGCATGTTATTGAATATGCCAGCCACCTTCTTATTCCAGCGGAGCAGAATTACTCAACTACAGAAAGAGAAGCACTAGCAGTAGTTTGGGCTCTTGAGAAATTTCGTGGTTATGTCGAAAACCAAGAAATTATAATAGCAACTGACCACCAGCCTTTAAAATGGCTTATGAGCATCAAGTCGCCATCAGGTCGTTTGGCAAGATGGGCACTTCAGATCCAATCTTTTAATCCCAAAATCGAATATACGCCTGGTAAGTCAAATGTCCTTGCAGACATGTTGTCTAGGCCTACTAATTTGAATGAAGATGTCCCTTGTGACGTATTTGCAGTATCAGCTGATTTCCCAGTAAGAGGGCCAAGAGACATCCGAGAAGAACAGTTGAAAGACGAAGAATTAAAGAAGATAATTGACTGCTTTGAAAGTAGTTCAAAAGATGAGAATTTTGCTAACTGGACAAGCCGAGGTTATTTAATGAACCAAGGTATTCTGTATCGCTATTCACCCGAAGTAGAAACAGAAGAAGCACAACTCGTAGTTCCTGTTCAGGAAAGAGAGAGAGTTTTACAAGAGTACCATGATGCTCCAACAGCTGGACACTATGGGGCAGAAGGGACTTACAATAAAGTCGCCTGCCGATACTATTTTCCAGGAATGCGGAAATATATTGCGGAATATGTTAGAAATTGTCCGGATTGTAATCGTTATAAACCGAGTAATCAAAAGCCAGCTGGTCTTCTGAGAACTCCAGTATATGCACAGAGATTTGAAACTCTTGCTATTGATTTGTTTGGTCCTCTTCCTGAGACCTCAACTGGTAAGAAGTGGATTTTTCTCGTAGAAGATACCAGTACAAAATGGGTGGAGTTGTTTGCTCTTAAAGAAGCAACATCAGTAAACTGCGCAAAAACCTTAGTCGAAGAAGTATTCCTAAGATTTGGACTTCCACGTAGACTTATCAGTGATAATGGTTCACAATTTGTCAGTGCTGTAATGCAACAAACTTGCAATTTTCTTGGCATCAAGCAAGACCTTATTCCTCTGTATCATCCCCAATCCAACCCATCCGAACGTAAAAATAGAGATCTCAAACCCCGACTTGCCATACTAGTCAGAGATGAACACGACACTTGGGATGAAAAACTACCAATGATTCGCTTCGCACTAAACACTGCAAAATGTGAAACAACCGATCACACAGCAGCTTATTTGCAATTTGGTAGAGAATTAAGAACAACAGATGATGTCACACACGACTTAAGAGCCCTGATTGACAATGATAATTTCGTAGCCGAGATAACCCCATATCTCAAACGGTTTGCTCGTTTAACTGCAGAGATTAAAGATCACGTCGAGCAAAAGCAAGACAAGCGTAAAGCTTATTACGATCGTCGACGACGACAAGTTTTCCACATGCCAGGTGATCTAGTATGGGTGACATTGCATCCTGTTAGCAAGTCACAAAATAAGAAAAGTCGCAAATTTATGCCCAAGCGGGAAGGACCTTATTTAGTGGTTACTAATCGTTCACCTACTACATATGACATTGCTGACCCAGCAAAGCCAAATGAAGTCCTTGGGACTTACCACAGCTCAGCCTTACGAGCCTATGAACTTCCAGTCGCTAGAGACAGTGGAACTGTAGTACCTCTCCGGAGACGTGGCAGACCAAAGAAGTTATGTGCTGACTCTTCGCCGAGACGTCGTGCGAGCCAGAGGGGGAGTCTGTAACAGGACAACTTTTCCAGCTCGCCCCCTAGCGGTCACTTCCCAAAAACTTCAGTCTGTGTTCTGGAGTCATGTAGTAAACATGATGTTTTCCCCCGATTACTATATTTTTAACTAATTGTTTGTATTAATTGTATGTCAGTGTATTGTAATTTGTGTGTTATGTCCTTTAATGTTTATTAAAAAGATTTATGTAAATTTAGCTTCTTCCTTTAAGAGTTCTGTTTTTCCCTAGCAGGAATAGTTTTGGCGCCCAATGGTAACTAGCTTTGTTTACGGCTACAAAAGCTGATTTTTTTAGATGCTCATGCAGATAATAAAATGTTTAATTTTCGCCTACGTATTTTCGTTGACGCTAAAACCTCCTCCCAAAAACAGCATCATGTTCTGACATGATAATAAAATATTATTGATTTCACGCCAGATGCAAAATTCACTGTAGATGTAAATGCGTATTTAGATGACATGCGCAGTTACCTTTGCCATATTATGTGACGTCATATATACTGCCCTATGCTATTTTATTCCTCCAGTTCTTTGGCCGCTTCTTTGGACGATTAGACATCATATCATTAATTCCACATTTAATAATTTTGCTTTATTTGCATTCTATTTAAAGTATCCCGCAATAACTCTCGATCGAACAATGACCTGATCACTGAATTTGATTGAATATTCGAATTGAAGTAAAACAAAGCGTTATACCTCCCTTTTTACGTTGCGATTTAGACAGAAATCGTCCTTTCCCAAGCAATTACTTTGTGACTGGAATTCCTCTTGCGAATGGTGGGTGCGGCCCAACGTGAGAACGGAAACGAAAATCACTTAGAACAATGTATAAAATTCCATTTTTGGATGCTAAATGTTCTGCTTCCTTTACCAGCAGTTGTTAGTCGGTATCTACCATTATAGAAGATATAATCTAAATAGAAGCGAAAACATTTTGTTTTGACGTCTTTAGAAACATATCATTAATCATACTCTTATCATCATTTAATGCAACTAACATTCAACAAATAAATATTAGTGTTTTGAAAAGGGAATTTTTAGATTGATTGCGCTCTTATCATATTTGAAGATAGTGCATCTGTTAAAAACATTTAGAAACAAATTTAGCAAAAACTATTATTCATTAGTTGAACTATTTGTATCTTAGTTATTCACAATTTTTTGGTCCTTATTTTCTTATTTATTATGATAAATATTTTAAAATTACGTAATTAATTTACTTTTTGAATTACAACTCAATGAGGTTTAACTTGTATGGAATCAAAATTTCGTCATATTAATCGATTAATTGATAATTTAGATATAAAAATATTAAAATAATGCATTGACATAAAAAATATGAAATTTAGAAACTTAAATGTATTTAGGAATTGTGTAAGAAAATCAATTGAAAAATTTTATCTTCATAAACATGAAACATATTTAAAAAGTATCAATTTCAATGATTAAAAAAATCCTGTGCAGTTACTGAAAATGCATTTATCAATTGATCTTTTCAGTATTGTCTTTTCAATGTTTTGAAACATACTATGCTATTGTTGTTTTATACTATAACTGTTATATTAAATTTGTTAAAAGTTATATGTGCGTTCAAATGTGTTACTAGTATAAGTCGATAATTCTATAGAATTCTTTTGCACTTCATATCACTTTTTTAGCTATTTCTCTTGATAACCGAAGTGATTTTTCTAATGATTAATTCCAAGTAAATTATTAATTATAAGCGTATATTCAAAGAGAAACAGCGTCTCAGTTATTATCAATCTAAATAATTAGGATGAAATAAATTAATAATCAATATTTAATAACTGAATTAACATACGTTTTTTATACCTATACTGATGAATAAAGTTTAAATAACTGAAGACTATTTTAATTTATCCTGAAACAAGTATGAATTAAATTAGATTCTGAAATTACATTCCTCTCATTGTAACAACAATAATTAAAAATAGTGTTCGATGTAGAACTCCTTAAATTGTAAAATTTTTAAGGGCTCTAATGACATCTCATGGCTCTTTTGAGTAGTGGATTGTTTCGGTTTCACTGCAGATGACCGGAACCAGTTCCTAAATAAAGAAGAAAAAAAAGCATTTGCTACAACAGTTTGTAGCATATTTTGTTTTTCAAATTATTATCATGTCAGAACATGATGTTTTTTTATAAAGTTTATGGCGTCAACAAAAATGCGTAGGCGAAAGATTGAAATTTCATTATCTGCACAAACATCTAAAAAAACCAGTTTTTAATAACGTGTTGCCATTGCGTTTACAAAAGATCTGATTAAAAAAAATAAGTGAATGACTACAGCAAATAAAACCTGTAAAAATGTCATTTTGTGCGCGTGTTTATACGAAACGAAATAAATAAGAAATGGGATATTTTTATAAAACAATCAATTCGAGACAAAGTTTTTCATGATCGTTTGCAGTACTAAAGTGACTCATTCGATGAAACGATTAAAATGAATGAAAATATAATTCAACTTGCACGAGCACGCGGTGCTTGGCCGTTCAAGAAATGATGCTCTGGCATGATACATTGAAATATGCATAGCAGATTTCATTTTAATCTTTTTTTATGATAGTTTTATTTTGAATTTCAATTTTACATTTTACTCAAAAAACCGACTACACCGACTTGTGCCATTAGGCCACAATCTTAACATTATTCTATTTTTATAAAAGCAATATTATACTAACTTTATTATCTTTGATCATTGCCGTCTTCCGAATTTTAATCTCAGTATCATATAAACAACCCAATAGTTGGCGATGAAAATTCTCTTCTCTAGTCAGCACATTATCTCTGTCTAACATTGAGAAACACCTGCCATATGATAGCACAGCCCATTTCATGAAGACTCTTAGAAAAATTGTTTTGGGGAACACACCGAGAAAATTAAACGTGCCGGGAATTGGAACGTCATGAAATGCTGTGAATTGTGCGAATTCAATTGTTTCTTTTACCGTTGTTTCGAGTCTAGACAATTCATGTCTAGACTTAAGAAGTCTCAGGGTCGGCTTTTCCATCATGTTCTATCTTGAAGAAAGAAGAAATGTATGCCTACTAATAGTGGAAACGTGACACTTCGGAGAAGTAAGATGATATACTGTATATTTTTTGCTATTGAGTCATTAGAGTGATGTGGTTGGAAAATCCTGCGTTGCTTTAGATAGATTTTGGGAAGTGTAAACGTAGGAATATAAAACCGGGATGCTTGTCAACATAAATGTTTGAATTTGAATTCTTTTTTGAAATTTTTTATCATTTGGATATTTATTATATATCTGAAAATACTCTGAAAATGTTATGAAAGGTAAAACAACAGCTGTCGAATGCTAGTTAGAGTCTGATATGTGTGCAGTACAACACTATGAGTACTTTTTTTTTCTTCAAATGATTGCATATTTATTTTAGTGTAATAATTTTTTAAGATTGATATCAATAGGATTTAATTTGGAATAATGCAAAATGGCATAGTGACGAACGGCATGTTAAAACCTCACTGTATTTGTAAAATTCCTCAAAAATAAAAATAAAAACATATTTTTCTATGATTTACTATTTTTAGATGGTTTTCTTAAAATTAAATCTATTATTGTCAGCATTTCAATATGATTTATTATCTTTCGTTTACATTAAAGGAAAACATCCCTGGTCTTGTACAATTTTTGCTCTCCTACAAAAAAAAAAAAATCTGCAATTATTTTTTGCAAATGAGTTATGCTTTTCGTCTGCGACCGCCTCCCTCCCAAATCTCTCTTTTTTCTTTCTTTTTTTTTCTTTCTCTTGACAAAAGAAAAAAAAATGGACGTGCCTTTTAAATATGCACGATTTAAATATTTTGTTGAGTTTGGAAGAATTTTAATTTTTACATGTTTTCTTTTATACTATTTTTTCCCCTTCATCTTCTAACACTCTTGAATTTTACTATTTCTTTCCCCAAAATCAGCTGTGCATTTAAGAAAAGTGAATTATACGGAAAAAAAAACTTTTCTTAGCGTCTGAATAATTTATAACTAGCCCGCTTTGGGGGAAATATGGGCCTTGCTACTAGTATTTTTTCCCCCTCCATGAACTGCCACTCTATTAATAATAAGGCAACTCTTGAAATAAAAGGGGAGAAAACGCACTCTTATTTGTGCATTTCCCCCATCATTAATAATTTGTGGAAATGCGTATCTCACATTTCATGAATCTCTGTCGGTTTCTGTTACTACATTTTAAAACTTCGTTTAGCGGCAATTTAAATGCTAATGCGTTATCCTTGTTAAAACGTATACGGGTGCCTACTGAAAATTAACGTCATTATGAATGTGTATCCTATAACCGAATCTAAGCGAGCAGTTTTAGAAAAGCTAGCTAGTTAATTTAAAATTTCAGAGAATGCATTACTTTGTACCGCTGAAATGAATGTATTGGACTGTAATAAAATTAATATTTTAATTATTTTTTAAAAGAAAGAAATTTCTCTTGCATTATTTTTTCAGAGAGGTAGCAAAAATTTAATTTACCGGATAGCGGCTGAAAAATGATTAAAATGAGTTAATTAAAAAAGAATGTTGTTCAAAATTGATTTAGGGTATTCTCCGAATTGTAATTAGCTGATAAAAGTTTTATGGTCTAATTAAGACATGCTAATTAATTGCTATTCAGAATTTTGATGATTTTTTTTCGTTCCCTTAAGCAAAAGAACGTCTAAATTAGAGCGTTTTAAATTTCTTCGTACCGTAGTCACTTTTCATTGGAAAAAAATATTGAACGACCGCAAAATTTGAGAATAAATTAGAAAATAAATATTTATCAATAACTACTGAAAAAATTAATTTTAATTTTTTGTTAAATTTATTGAATTAAATCAGTAATATAATTCAGTATCAGTAATATAATCAGTAAAATAATTTCTTACAATTTTTCGTTTTATAACCGTTTGTCTTCAATAACTACCACGGCTAGCTTTTAACATTATTTAATTGTAGACATTCACTAAACATAAAAACATACACAAACAGTTATATAACAAAAGGGACAACATAACGAAAACAATTAAGACATTTACGAAAAACAAAGGACAGTCCTCAATCGAGACGCTCTCTCTATGTTGGCTGGAGGTCGACTGGCTATGGTGGCCTAGGTGGATAGACTCCTCTAGGTGGCGCTGATGTTTCTTCTAGGTGACGTTGCCACAGTTCCGTTACAGTTTTTAAATATTGATGAATATTTAAAAACTGAATAAGGAAGAACTTGAGTGATTCGAAATTCATTTTTTTTTCTTCTAAACAATCTTTCTCCTTGTATGTGCATCCAATTTAAAAAGTCGTGTTCTGAATTAAAGCTTCTTCATTCTTTCTTACTTAAGTGATTTTACATGACCTTCAAACTGGAAAATAGAAAGGATAACCAAGTATGAATTAGGGGTAAATTTGCAGGAAATTAAGATTAATGATCAAAATTAATGAAGAATTTGAAAATCGATTTTTAAAAATGCCTGAGGGAGTGTTCTTTTCCCGACTATACTTTAAAAAGGTGATGAGTTTAATGTTTCGCCTCGGAGAATAGATTAAGAAGAAAATCGAATATATTTTTGGTTTTCTTTATCTTGAGCAATCAAAATTTAAAATTTAAAAAAAAATTAAATTTTGATGGCTAGTCCAAATGCGAAATTAAATTTTAATTTTATGAAGGGCTTTCAGTTATCACTATCAAATACACAAGAACAGAAATAAATCTATAAATATCAATTCATTACCGGTTGGCCCAAATTTTAATATAGAATTATAGTTCTAATAATAAAATAAAGGGAGCAATTTCATCTATTTGATTCGTTTTGTTTTTGAATTGTAGGGCTCACTTGATTATGAATAGATAGATTTCCTGTTGAAAGATTTTTGACAAAAATTTGACGATATCGATAATTTTGGTGTAATAACCACATACCATAGATAGTTTACCAATTGAAAGATTTTTTACAGAAATGTGATGCATATCAACAATTTTGGTGTAATCCCATATACCTATAGATACCAAATACTATTGAAAAACTTTTGACACAAATTTGATGCGTATCGACAATTTTGGTATAATGGTTATATACCAATGGATATCATATGCGATACCATATACCATAGATAGATTTTCTATTGAAAGATGTTTTACAAAAATGTGATGTTTATCGGGAATTTTGGTGTAATGGCCATATACCATAGATATATTTACTGTTGAAACATTTTTGACAAAAATTTGATGCTTATCGAAAATTTTGGTGTAATGGTTATGTACCAATGGATATCATATAAGATAGATAGATTTTCTGTTGAAAGATTTTTTTTTACAAAAATGTGATTCTTATCGAAAATTTTGGTGTAATGACCATGTACCAATAGATACCATTTACCATACCATATTATACCTTAAATATATTTCCTGTTGAAAATTTTTTGACAAAAATGTGATGCTTATCTAACATTTTGGTATAATGGTTATATACCAATGGATATCATATACCATAGATAGATTTTCTGTTGAAAGATTTTTTACACAAATGTGATGCTTATCGACAATTTTGGTGTAATGACCATATACTAATAGATACCATTTACCTCACCGTATTATGCCATAAATAAATTTCCTGTTAAAAAAATGTTAACAAAAATTTGATGCATATCGAAAATTTTGGTATAATGGTCATATAAGAAATTTTATTTATTATTATATTTTATCGTTTTAGAGATCGTTAAAAGTTCTGTCTTCCAATAAAAATAGGCAAACATCTGAAACCGGCTTTCCCTATTATTATTAAATAATATCCTAAATTCTTCTATTTGATTCGTTTTATTTTCTGAATTGTAACGTTCGTTTGGGCATGGAAAAACGAATTTTCTATGGAAGGATTTTGACAAGTTATAAATTTTTTCTGTAATGACCACATATGAGATTTTATTTATTTATCTTTTATTGTTATCACGTCAGAACAGGTTGTTATTTTGGGAATAAGGTAGACAAAAATCCGTAGGCGAAAAATTGAAACATTATTATCTGAACGAGCACGTCAACAAATCAGCTTTTAATAACGCTTTACCATACCATTTACAAAAGCTCTGATTTTTAAAAAAAATAAGTTAATGACTGCATCAAATAAAATTTAGAAAAATGCCTTTTTGAGCACGCGATTATATGAAATGAAATAAAAAGGAAATGAGATATATCTTCAAAACAATCAGTGCGAGACGAAGTTATTTTCGGATCGTTTGAAATACTAAAGTGACTCATTCAATGAAACAGTTAAAAATGAATAAGAATATAATTTAACTCGCACGAGCGCGTGGTGCTTGGCTGATCAAGAAATTATGTTCTGACATGATACATTGAAATATGCATAGCAGATTTCATTTTAGTATTTTTTTTTTTAGTTTATTTAGATTCCATTTTCCCTTAAAACTAGGCAAGTACCTAAAACCAGCCTGTTCTTTTATTGAGTTAAAATTGTACGAACAATTGAAATTGCCAGAACCATCTTCATAAGATTTAAAAAATAGCAATACACACATCAAAACATATCATTGTTCCAATCCGAAACAAAACTCGTAAGTCTCTTTACTATAAAAATGATAACACTTAAAACTTGGGAACTGATCATATGTATCCCATTCAAGCATTGAACACAAAGGAATTCTGTTTTGTGATAGTAACCACATCAATTCCGCACGAGTTCATCCGAATAACAGCAAATACATCTCGCCTCGTTCCTCCCGGTTATTTGTGCGCAATAACAAGACACTTCTTGTCCGCAATTTCTCCGAAAGATCTCAACCCCAACTGGATATCTAACATTATTAGGGATTATCACGTAGCAGGAGCTGGCGCTGCTTTCGAAAGCCCACCTTTTCTTTGTTTGGGCTCATCATTATGAGGAGATGAATCGAATCGAACTGCAAGAAATTCCGCCTCGTCTCGGGGATTTGTTCGATGCAAGTCCGTCTGTCTCGTCGTGGTACCTCAAATTGAGGATTAGATCCACGATATCCTTCCAGCGAATGGTGTTATTAATCGCTCAAGGAGAAGTGGTGTTTGTTTAGTGAGCTATGATAGCTTCCCCCCCCCCTTTCTTTCTTTCTCTTTTGGTGGAGTTAGGTCTCAATATGGTTTATAGGCTATTTGTGCGACAGTTATTGGCGGTCTTTAAAGTATAGTGTGTCTGGAAAAGGAGCAGACAGTGATGGAGGGTGGCTCGGATTAATTTTATAATCAAGTATGAATTATGAAGTTTTTATATATATTGCTATTGCCCTAGATATTATATTACTATATAATGTATATTGGGCAATATGTATTATTTGGGGACTACATTACTAAATACTTTCATGAATGTATTTTCATACGAGCTTTGATAAAAAGTAAAACAAGGGGAAATATCACAGATATTTCATTGTGATTTTGCAAAGATGTACATTCATCAATTCTTTAGGAGTTTTTTTTTGTTGTTGTTACTTATGCACTTTTTCAAGCCCGGGGCAGGCCTGTGAGCGATTTAATTTGATTGAGTGTCTCTCGTTTTTCAGTAGTGCCAACTAAGACTTAGAGTACGACTTACCTTGACACACGTCACAACCCCTTTTATGTGGCGGACTTCATTCATTCATCCACAGATCGTAATTTACATCTGGAACAATCACCTCTGACCCAGCACCCTCTGTAGTATTCCTCTCCGCATGGAGGACTTTGTGACCACGTCAGATTTAATGAGCGCTATCCACCACACAATCGCGGAATCTTCGGCCGGCCATTATTGTACACTAAAGCAGTGAAGTTTTCACCTTATCTTAAGTTGCCAATGTATTTTTAAAACTATTCTTTTAAAAAATATTGTCTAAAAAATGACAAATTGCATAATCACTTAAAGACACTATTGTATATAAAGTAAACTGTATAGTTGTAAAATAAGGAATAGAGCTGTATAATGTATATTGGGCAATATATTATTGCCCAATATACATTATGTTACTCTGTATAATTGTAAAATAAGGAATGGAACTGTATTAATCATTTAAAAGGCACTATATAATAATAATTTAAAGGACACTACATACTTGGGTACTTACGTATTAGGCCGTCCAACTTTATCGCCAAATTTGAAATTGTCGCCAATGAGTTGCTTAACCGCCAATTATGGCAATCCGCCAATAGTGTAATCTGTTGATCTTTATCGCCAAATTTAAATTTGTCGCCAATGAGTTACTAAACTGTTGGCGGGTATTGGCGAAGTCGATCTAATACGTAAGTACCCATATTTGTAGAAACAATAGATCTGCTCATGTAGAGAGCATATCCATTTAAAGTAAACCGGGTGATGTTGATGATGTCGTGTCCGCTTTTTACCACGGAAAGAGGGGTGCAGTAGTTTCTGAGAGTAGGGATCCCTGAGCACCCGATGGCAGAAGTCTGACCTCTAGCTCATATGAGGATGAAACACACACCTACACGCTTGCACAGTTCCTTTTTAGAGGATAGAACATTCACATATCCCACATATGGAACACAAAAGAACAACCATGCCCGAACCGGGACTCGAACCCAGGTCTCACAGAACACGAGTTACCTCTATGCCAGAAAGCCAGCAGAGATATATGTATTTTTGAGTATATGGTCGAAAGTTTTCATTTCTTATAAAATAAAAATCCAATTTTCTTACAAATCAAAAATTTTGGTGAAAAGAAAATGATTCACAACTATCTACAATTACAACATTAAAAATGTCTTTTGAAAATTTCTGGATCAAATTTTCTGACAATTACATTATTTTTTCCCTATGTATCATATAATATGAAGTAAAAATCTTCTAATACGATATATGTACTTCAAATATATATATACATAAAGTGTTAAGTCAACAAAATCTTCTTCTTAATCATAAGTTACATGTATTTACACCAGGAGAAATAAAACCTGTTTTCCCAATATTCCGCGACCACTAAAAGCAAGATCTCAAATTGCCATGCTTGAATAATAGATTCGCCTTCCCAAATAGTCTAAAGGCCGCCATTACCGTAGCTGACAAGGCTATGAAAATATTCCCTTCCCGAGAACAACACCTTAACACGTAGATACCATTTCTCATCCGACACACACGTTCTCTTCTGGGATACGGCCGCGCGTGCTCCTCTCTTTTTTCTTCTCTCCCTCTTTCTTGTTTTGTTTTCTTCTGCGTTTGAAAAATGCCTCTGCCCGATAACAAGAGGCAGCGTACGAGGTATAATATGTCGTCTGGTCTCACGACAACTGCCGTCTAAGATAAACTGCCCCGAGTTGAAAGTTCTCTCAGTTTTCCACCCCATGCTGGGACATCAAAAGACAAAAACCGCGCTCGGGCTTCTGTTCGGCACTTGTTCGCTCCAGATGGATTGGTGGTTGTGGCTTATTTATTTATTTGTTTATTTGCTTTTTCGTATGCGTAATATAGAGAAAGCATAGTGATCGAGATTTTGAAGAATTTCCATGTTTTAGAACATCCTTTTTAAAAACACCTTTTTTAGAAAATATCCCTCCGTTTGTATGTCTATGCCAAAGATAACTCAGAAAAGCATGGATCCGGATGGACGAAATTCGATATACTGCCATTTTACCAAATTTTCAGACGTTTATCAAATTTTAAGCGAAGTACGTCCAGAGGAAGTCTGTCTCTCCGACTATTCGAATAAATATTAATACTATAACTAAAAAACGAATAGCGCTAGATAAAAAAAAATTTGATACACATATTAACCCTCTACAATCATCTGTCAAAGTTTGCGCCAATCAATTCGAAATCAAGAATTTGAAGTATTTGCATGTTTTAGAACATCCTTTTGAAAAACACCTTTTTTAGAAAATATCCCTCCGTCTATATGTCTATGCCAAAGATAACTCAGAAAAGCATGGATCCGGATGGACGAAATTTGGTATACTGCCGTTTTGCCAAATTTTTATCAAATTTTAAGTAAAGTACGTCCAGAGGAAGTCTGTCTCTCCGACTATCCGAATAACTATTAATACTATAACTAAAAAACGAATAGCGCTAGATAGAAAAAAAAATTATACACGTATTAATCATCTACAATCATCTGCCAAAGTTTGCGCTAACCAGAAGTTAAATATTTGACCTTTGAAAATTGTTTATTTGTCTATGTCTGAGATGATTCAAAAATGCTTAGAACTTGAAGGTTGATATTTGGTATACAGTCTTTACACCAAATTTCAGATTTCGATCAAATTTTGTGTACAATTTGACTAGATAAAGGAATCTGACTGCCTGTTCGAATAAAATGAACTCGATAATTACAAAACCAAGAGAGTTAGATTAATAAAATTCAGTACACAGGTTTAACATCTATAGGATAAACTCCTATCAAATTTTGAACCAAATCCAAGAAAGAATGGACCGTCTGTCTATCTGTATTTTCAGAGCATGTAAATGTGATTACTCAAAAAACGTAATGACTTAAATATTTTAAATTTTACAAGGGATCTTGTGACTACTAGTTAAATTTCGTTCCAATCTGTTGATAAAAACGGAACTGTTATCTAAAACACAAATACGATTTTTGAATACTTTTATCCGCACGCCGGGGATTAGTCGCCAAATAAGTCGCCAAGGATGTTATCAAACCCTGAATCGCCAAAGATGATATGAAAGTTTCAATCAAAGCTCTAAATTCAGACCAAAAGTTAATATTTCGTAACTTTTGTATGGCGTTATCAGGAAAGACACCTTTATGGGAGAATATGCGAGAAAGTTTGAGCGAGACCTCTACCTCTTAAAAAAAGGAACTGACATATTTGAATAACTTTGTTGACTTCAAAAAGTGGTGGGTTTTCTGTGAATTTTTGAATGAGATAATTCAATTTTCTTAGTCTCTTTAATAACTATTGTTCGTGAAAGACATGCGATCAGTTCATTTATTTCAAAATATATGAGTATGATTCTGGAAGACAAGTTCCATTAATTATTTCTCTATTCGTCATATTTGTTTTCAGCTTGTGACAACCTAAATAGGTTTGTTCTACGAAGACTGACAAATTGAACATCTTTCTCTATATATATCCTCTTTAAAGCTTCTTTCTCCAAAATTGTCCGTGTTCACTAAGTTTTTCGTTGAAAATTAAGATAGATTGCATCAAAGATCCATCAATTAAAAGTAAATAAACTTATAATTAATTGCATTTCATTATCTATCAAATTGCATTGAGTTCTCTTAGTCAGGAAATTTTCTCAATTATAATGAATGAATTTTATGTAATTACTTATTACGAAGCATTTTGTTAAATCACTATTTGTTTCGGTACCATATTACATAATTTGAGAAATCCTGTGTAAGTGCGTTGTGGACAAATCTAATTATCACCTATACAACCTTCCTGTAAGCTGCCATTCTATAAATATAATCATTGTGTATGATGTATGATGTGGAAACTTTCGTCAGAATTCAATTAGCATTTTCATTAATTCGAAAACATCCAAATGCTGGCTCTAAGCACATATTGACATTATAATTGTGTAAATATTTAATAATGCTTCGCTGTATCAGACTGATTTCTAATTGGGTATTTGTGTTTATTTATAATTGAGATAACATATTATTAATCGATTATTTTGTAATTTTATTGTTCTTTCGAACACAGAATAAAAAAAAACCAATAATAAACTTAGTATTACTTATTAATAATAATTTATTTATTAAAAATAACTTAATAATACTACTTACTTATTTAAGTTATTAATATTACTAACTTAATAATGCACTTTAATAAATATTTTCTAAGAAACTTAAGGCACTTAATTTAGGCTCATTAGAGCCGTTAGAAAATTATTTATGTTAAAGATTGTTTAGGGATTATATCCTAATCTATTCTTAGTTTTTAGGCTAATCTATTCTCTAGTTCTTGAAATAAGAATAAATAGGTCATGGAGTGTAAAATTTGAGTTTTTTATTTCTGTAAAACTTGCTTATTTACAAAAAGGAAAACTGATGAAAGAATTCTTTAAAGGGAAAAAAAATAACGAGAATTGATTCTAAAAAATAATTGTTACTTGTGATTGGATTTTTATTAACCCTTTAATCGTTGTCCTCTATGTCATATGTGAATTGAATTATTGTTTATCAGACATAAATTAAGATAAAAACAAACTGAAACGCTGTGACTCAATACAGTATTTGTACGATTTCCTCCAGAATCTGTTGTGACTTATGAGACTTAACAAGCCCACTGACAGTTATCTGTCAGCTATATAAGCCGAGTGAGCGTCTCCTTTTTTTTCTTTCTTTTTTTTTTTCAGTAGCACCAACTAAGTTTAGGACTTTGACTTAGCTACTTCATGCGCCATATTCGCTTTCAGAACTCCTTTTTAGAAAAGTAGAGTATCCCATAAGAACGTGTAAAATATAGATGTTGTTGCTGTGTCAAATGGCACTTGTCATGGACAAGCCCGTTGCTGAGCCCAGCAGCAGATTTAAACCGAATGAAGCGTCTCTTGTATTTGAGTAGCGCCAACTAGGGCCAAGAGTACGACTTTGCTACACACTCACCACATTCGCTTGCACAACCCCTTTTTACAGGGGGGCACATTCACACATCTCACAAATAGCACATAGAAGAACAACCATGCCCGAACCGGGACTCGAACCCGGGACTTCCAGAACACGAGGAAGACGCGCTACCTCTGTGCCAGCAAACAAAGCAAAATATAGATGTTGTTTGTAATAGCATTTGCCATGGATAAGCTCGTTGATACATCAACGATTTTAAGCGTCTCTTGTCTGAAGTAGGGCCAATTGGGTCCAAGAGTACAACTTAACTACTCACTCATCGCATTCGCTTGCACAGTCCTTATATAAAGGGGGCACATTCACACACCTCACAGATAGAACACCAGGGCCCGACTTAGCCTAATTGGTGCCCGGACCAGAAATTTCTTTTGGGCCACCTTCTGCTTCACTACTTCAGTAATGAAGAACATTCATTAAAAAAAGAAAGCGTAAAATAAACTTTCGATTTGATTTGGGGGCCCGGGACAACTGTCCCGTATGCTTTGCCTTAGTCAAGCTCTGTAAAACACAGAAGAAAAATCATGTCTTTACCATGACTCGAACTCAGGGCACTTAGATTACAGAAAAGATGCACTACTCCTATCCCAGGACGCTGTCATCCATATAGCAGATCCTGTAGTGTATGAATATATCAATTATCATTCATTCTACACTTAGCCTAATAATGCCTACGCAATCTATATAGAGCCATATATTAATCCTTACCGGTTATAATGTATGAATTGTTATTAGTTCTACACTTAATGCCTGAGCATTTTGTATTATATTATATTTTAAAACTTACCCATGATAGTTACCAAAAATATACGATATATTCATCGGCTTTCTTCATCTTATAGTTCGTATTGACTTTATGATACGAATAAATTTCTATGTACTATCACATTCGAGGAAATCAGCTTTGTCTTCTTGTTAGAGCCCTGCTATTTCATTCGAATCTGAATCCAATTTTATTATTGCACTCAGCTTATTTTCTTCAGATTCTTACAGAACTCTGAAAGGGATTCCATTTTTCAATATCCATACTTAACAGCGAATCCTTTTCCATTAACGCCCACATCCTCCCGAACTATTCAAAAGATGGCTTCTCTCCCGGGCAATTTTTGTACATTATACATTTAAAACCGCACATCTCTCTTTTATCAGCCCTTTGACGCACAGGCAAGGCAGATTCCCAATAAATTAAGAGTCTGGATACGATGTCCCAGATAGCATGGGGAAGGGGGAGGGGAGAATACGAGCGGAAGAGAGGGGGAAGTGGGGGGAGAGAGTCGTAAAGATTGAAAGGTGAGAAGGAAGCCTTGTAAAAAGGGACATTTTGATACCCGTACCTTATGAATTCTTGAATTGGGATTTTCTTATCTTGTTAACGGATAAGATTTATCCTCTTTAAAAAGAAGATAGGGGGGAGGATGAAAAAATTGCGCCAAAAGGCCAACAACGAAAATAGGCTTTCTCAGGAGAAAAAAAATAAGAGGGGGTGGATTGCTGATTGAAAGTTCTCGTTTGTAGGTCTGTTCCGAAATTGTTGTTTTCGGTAGATTTTCATTTGTTTTCTGTTTTTATCTTATTTCATTTCTCAATTTTAAGAAGAATTATTCATTCAGTTCTCACATAAACGAAGAAGAATACAGAAATTTCAATATAATTAAATATTTTTATTTAATTGGATTTGGGGAAAATTTATACTTACGTGTACTACAAATGAGTT
>JAOUZG010052315.1:4648399-4690339 GCA_026289955.1 Argiope argentata | reverse complement strand
AAGCAATTAAATTAAATCGGCGACATGGCATATCTTTTTACCCCACCCCCTTCCTCTCCTTCTTCTGCAGTTTTGAGATGAGATCGGTTTTTTCACATTTGAACATTAAGAGCACTGCGTTGTTCCTGATTGTTTAGTTCGTCTTCATTTTCGTATGTTCTGGCATTATTTTTATACTATACCATAATCGCTTACAAATTAAATGATCGCATGTTATATACTTCCCATTTTCTATGCGTCATATTCGTAATAACGAGCTGATTTATAAACGTTAAGCATGAAGGATTTATAAAGTTGCCATTTTTCAGTACATTTCTATACGTAGTATAGATAAAGTTTATTAATTGTCAAAATATTCTAACTCGATATTTTATCGGATCTCTGCATTTCAGAATTCCCTGAATTCGAAAGATAAATTTTTGGAAACAATTGCTATGTGACTCACAAACACATAACTCACAAACGCTTTGGGCTAGATGACGTCAATTTGATATGTGGTTTTTACGTCAAATTTTCAGATTTTTTTCCTTCAAATTTTGAACAAAGACTATGTCTGACTGTTCGAATATAAATTAACACAATAATTACAAACTAAAAAGGGCCAAATAGACAAAATTCGATACACAGATTTTGCATCAATATTGTAGATACCTATCAAATTTTGAGCCAAACCCAATTAAAAGTTGATTGTCTGTCGGTCTATATTTTCAGAAATATGCAAACACAATAAACAATTCAAAAACGCAGTGACTTAAAAATATCACATTTAGTATGGGACTTTGCGACTACAAGCAAGCGTCGTATCAAATCTTTGTTTCAATCATTTGAGAAAAACATATCTAAAACACAAATTCGATTTTTGGATTCTATGAATGCATGGATAGTTCACCAAATAAATCGCCTAGTAAATACGATGGATGAAGTAAAAACGCTTAATTCACGCCAAAGGTTAATATTTCATAACTATTGTACACAAATGCATAAAATGTAATAAATAAATGTAATAATAAATAATAAATGTAAGGTATAAAATGGCACGATAAGTTCATTAGAGACCATGCGAAAATGTATTGGGTAGACTCTCTGGTTTTCAATTAAATCTCTTATGCTTTATTTGATGTATTTATAATTGCTTTATAAAAGTACTTTAAAAAATCAAATATTGATAGAATCGAAAACAGTGATCTTTTAAAACTCTTACACCTGTTCAATTTGATGTATACATGAATCTCTCTAACGGGCTCGAAACCTTGACATTAAAAACATAACTTTTCGTGTGATTTATCCTCAAATCGTATTTTGTCTTTCAGTATAAATTTGCGTTTTTTTAATTGATAACATTAAAAAGGCAACTCTTTGGGTTTTAAAATGACGTATCCGTTAATTTTGTGCCGTTATCTTTTCGTAATTTGTTGCGATCAAAGGCCAAACTCTTGCTGAATTGTTAATTGATTGATATTTATAATATGTTGTTGTTACTTATGGCACTTGCCATGAACAAGCTCCGCTGATACATCAGCAGATTTTAAGCCGACGAATGAGCGGTCAAGAGTACGACTTAGCTACACGCTCATCACACTCGCTTGCGCAACCCCATTTTTACAGGGGGGATACAGTCACACATCTCGCAGATAGCACACAGAAGAACAACCATGCCCGAAAAGGGATTTGAATCTTGGAATCCTAGAACACGAGGAAGACGCGCTAGCTCTGTGCCAGAAAGCCGACGAAATTTAAAATATAAATAAATAAATAATTTTTGAAATGGCTGTTCCAAAACTGTGTCCAATGTACGTTTATGTAATTACTTGGCCGCTTGAAAATTTATTTGCTTGTGAGTCTTACTTATTGTAGTGCTCCAAAACACAAACATACATTATATTTGTAGAAGTATACTTTACATTTATAATTGAAATAAAGCTGAATAAAATAAAATCAATATAAAAAATGCTGTGTCAGTTTTTGATTGTTAGTTTCGGAATCGATTTATTTAACAGAAAAAAAAACTATTTCTTAACTCTTAATTTCTAATTTCGGAATAAACGAAGAGTTTATTATTTCTATTTCCATTTCTGTTTCTCCCCTCAACGATTTGAGCTACTAAGTTTAAAGTTCAAGAGTTCTTAAGATGAGTGACGTAATATGTGACGTGCAATGCGGTTGCAAGAGAGAGGCAGTGTACGTCATTAGTTTCATTTTTAACACACACCACTTTTCAAAATTTTGCGGTTACACGCGACTCAATTGCGTAAGCGTGATGTCTATGTTTAATTACTTCTCTAATCAGACGAGAGAGAGGTTACAATGGTGAATTTAATGAATATAAAGGGAGTAGGGTGTTGTAAAAATTTGTTTTATTACTTATAAAATTTCGCTTATGATATGTAAAAAAATAACGATACTCTAACGCTTTTTTATGTTTTCAATTTCCTGTTCCAGACGACTTTTTTCACAGTACATGGACAGCCGGACTCATTTCCAATCGCTATCATTCTTTTCATTTTTATGTGCTTTCACTTCTCGATTTGCTTGAGTTGTTCCTTGATACGTTCTTCTAGAAATCTTTCGTAATTTCTGCTTTCCGAATCGAGGCACTTGTAAACGACACACACACCTTTTTTCAAATCGTCAAGTGCGAACCGTGTTATTTCTTCATCTTTTTCTTAAGCTGTCTTTGGTTTTTCTATTTCATTCAGCTGCAATGCATTTGGCGATATTTCGCCAAAATCTGATTTTATTTTCGCTCTTGAATATATTTGGAGAGTTTTGTAACTTTTTTTCTTTTAGTTTGTTATCGATGAAATATCCATATTCAGTTTCACTCATTTTTTTAATGAATAAAATATTGCAGAAGTAATTTTTATTAATATTTAAATTAATTATTTTAAAATAGAATTGAAACTTTTTTTATAATTATTTTTCTCCTGATTTACAATTTTAAAAACAGCGTGAGTGGGGCCATAACTCATATCAAATTGATGTCATTTATCGAATTCATATTGTTTGTTTCGAAATATATGAAGAAAAAGTATTGGAATCATCACAACATTCGAACTCAAGTTTGTGACGAATCTTTTCATTACAGACCTATTCCGAAAAACGTATTTATGGAATTATATCAGTCTATTTATGAGAACTATAAATCAAAAACGGGTACTTTCGTATTAGATCTCGACACCAACGGTTTAGTAATTCATTGGCGACGGATTCAAATTTGAAAATAAACCGCTGACGCCAGCGAAACGAACAAAATGGCGGATGGCAGTTAAGTTTTGAAATTTTTTTAAAATAATGATGGTTTAGCAACTTATTGGTGGTGCCTTCAAATCTGATCATAAAGATCGGCTAAGTACTTTGCTTTAAATGCTTTCAGTTAGATGATGAAATTTATAATGAAATATTTGCACAAAATTTCTAGATTAATATCAAATTTTGAATGAGATTCATTTACCGGACGTTTTTTTATGCAGCTGGCTACTTATAAGAGAACTTAATAGCTGTATTATGTGAAGAATTCGATAAATAAAATTTTATAAGTAGGTGTGCATCCAAATCATGCGTATAAATTTTTAAATAAATTTCGTCAATGAATCTATGTAGATATATACTTCCGCATGTGCGTGAACACAATACTTTAAAAACGCCAATCCATAAATATATATGATATTGTGTAGCTACAATTGTAATTCTATGTCAAATTTTATTTTCAACCACTTGAAAAGTACACTTCCGAAAATCTTATTTTAACGTATTAATTGAATTCAGGAATTAATTGCCTTAAAAAACTGCCAATTCAGACTCAATAAATATATTTGATTCGCGCCAAATATCTATATTTTGTAACTATTTTCGTCAAGACAGTACATTTCGCAGTTTTATCCAAGTTCAATTTTATACTGTAGGAGAGGGAAGGAATAGAATTATTTTTAGAGAATATGTGGTAAAGGTTTTGGGAAACTACTACCATTGGCTGATTTATGGCTCTCACATTGACACAAATTTAATACAATAATGCCAAGACTACTTTAATTTACTTGTTTTGAAAGTTGATCTGTGTTTTCAAATGTCGTGGTAAAATTACATGGTACTTACGTTTTAGACTGTCGACGTCAATGGTCGCCAACGGTAACTCGTAACTCGTTGGCGTCAAATTCAGATTTGGCGATAAACCGCCGACGCCAACGATACTAACAAAATGGTGGACGAAAGTTAAGATTCGGACAATTTTTTAAATAATGGCGGTTTTTCGCCATTATTGATGTTTTAGCAACTCATTGGCGACGTCTTCAAATTTGGTGATGAAGTCGATGGCTTACTACGAAAATACCAATTGCATGCTGACTTTCTTATTTCTAATTAGTGATTCTTTTCAATCCTCGCATTCATATTTGGTAATGGACTGTTATATTCTCTATTCAGATTTCAAATTTCTTCAACGATTTGTTAGAAATCAAAAATGTTGGTGTAAAGTTTACTCACGAAATTTATGCACCTAATTCATTTTGCTTTTTTTTATTGCGCTCGTAGACTGTCAGTCAGACAATTCCACAATTTTTTTTTTTTTTTTTTTTTTTTTTTTTAAGATTCAGAATTTTCTAAAACTGATGTTTGCAGTAAAATTCATAAAAGATTTATAAAATTCTAATAAAATTCATAAAAATAACAGTTATATACTTTTCTTTCATTATCTTGCTTCATCGAATAAATTTTTATTTTATGAAATAACAGATTTCACAGTTTAACTGTAACTTGTCTACTCTTTTCACTGAATCACTTTTTTTGAAATTTCCGTTGTTAATCAACAAATTTAGGAATGTGTCTTCGAATGTTTAAGTTTTTTAACAAAATATTATTTATAAGCTAAACTCTGTACAAAAATTGATCTTTGCAGTGTGATAGAAACCAAATCGGTGACATTTTTACTTGCTAGTAATAAGTAATTTTCAAATTCTTAATTATTCGATTTTTTTTGTCAATAATTTTCTAGTATAATATTGTACAATTAACCGATCTTAAAATTCAAAGAATACGATTTTTTATGATATGGACTATAATTTCCTTCCAATTTTTTACTCCATTTCTAATAAATTAAAAAAAAATACTTGTATATTACAACTGCGCTTTAAATTGTTCATTTCTTGAATTTTAACGTAAGGATTTGCGGCGACCTTTAATACATTGTGTGTGTGCACGTTATCGCTGCTGTTACTAATAACAAATTTTAAAATAAATTAACTACAAATGAATAAAACCTAAAAATATTACCTGGATTTAATGTCCCGGACTATAAATTTGAATTTCCTTTTTTTCTTCCTCTGCAAAAAAATATATGGAGTTTTTTTCTCCTCTTCTTTTTTTTTCTAGTATTGCGTGAATTTATTTTAGAAAAAATGATGGTTTAACATGCTTTTGGGGATTCTTTTAAAGCTTTATTTAATGTAGACATGGTTTATACGAGCATAAAATGAACAGTGATTTGAAATCTGAAAAACTTGTTAATCCCAAGATTGCATTTACTGCCATTTCCCGTGTGCATATTTTCTGAAATCTATTTATTTATTCATTGCATTTTTCGCATTCGGATTAGACTGAAGATTGCTACAACTCGTAAATTTCGAGAAAATTCGTAATCTGAAAATTTATTCGTTGCTATTCCTTGTATACTTATCTTGTTCGTAAATCTGTTATATTTCATTAAAACTTTCGACATTCAACCAGTTTCTGGGGAATATTCTACTTAAGTTAGAATTAAATTTTTTTTTGTTTTGTTATTTTAGAATATCTAACAGGGAACAACACCATGCTTTATTCAAAACAGCGCCAACATAAACTTTGGTGATACGCTGTTATTGCTAAAGCGTTTCTCAATCTTCTCGCATTAAAGACCTGAGATATTACCTACGTCTCTCAATCCAATCTGCTTATAATTTTCTCAGTGAAAATTTTCAGTTCAGACTTAATTACTTGGTAGCTTTACATATCTTTAAAATAATTCCGAATAAGCGTAACGAATTCCTTCAGTTCACTTCCCATTTGTATGAATTATTTTCTTAATCATAACTTCACTTCACTTCGCGGCGATTATTTTAATTATCGAATGAAACCTTTCAATAAAACGTGGGGGGAGGGAAGCGACGGAGGAAGGAAGGGGGTGGATTTTAAATGAAAGAGCGCGCGAATGAGAGAGAGAGAGAGAGAATGAATTCCTTCTCCTCCGGCTCAATTCAGTTCAGTTCGAAGTCCAAAAATCGTTTGGGGGAAGCGCGGCGCGCGTATTCTATCTAGTGCACAAGAAAATATCGGGAATTGTTAAGCCGGTGAAACATTCATTATCAGCAAAGGAACCTGATAATTTCAAAATCTGTTGTGTTCAGAATGAAAATAACGCCGCACCAGCGAAAATTCTGTGCACTCTCCCTTTCTCCCCTTTCCAACATCCCCCCCTCGGGTCGCCATGGCAACCGCTGACACAATTGAGCCGAAGTCGATATCAGCAGCTTTTACTACAATGATGAAACTCCCTCTCTTTTTCTTTTCCCTATTACCCTACCTACAGTCTCGCATCCGGTCCCGAAATGACAAGGCGGTTGAGGAGCAGCCATCTATGACCACCATTCAATTCTAATCTCATTATAAATTATTAATTAGACGCTAAGAAGTATTGATTAATAGAATAATCAGCGTTGGAATTTAATAACCTCGTGGAATAATTCATTTTCGCATTATGTGCATTGTAGCGATGAGGGGTTTGCAGAACCGGTAGTGAGGGGTGGAGGAACGGACCACGGAAATCGTTTGCGGCTGATTCGTTGCACTGAATAGTATTTCCATGCTTTTTATTGCTACCGAAGGGAATTGTTGTGTTCAATATCTGTTTAGCGTTATAGTTCAAAGGAGTACACAACTTTCCTCGGCGCCATGATGTAAATGTGCTGCATTGACATTTCTGCCAAAAATTAAATATTAACTCTAAGATAATCACCGAGACATATAAAGCTTTACTTCCACAGAAAATTCTTTTTATGTATTGGGTGCTTGCATATATTTTAATCAGCGACATCTATTGGTAAACATGTTATGTATCTATATAAACGACAAAGGTTTTGGGTTTTACTAATCTATTATTACTTTATTGTTATCACTTTGAAAATTTCCCATTTTTGTATTATTGAGTTATCCAGTAAATAAAAACTGACTGAGTCATGTAACACTTCAAATTACATTTTCAACATTCATTGTTTGTTTGTTTTAAATCATATCAGAATATGGTGTTATTTTGGGGATGAGGTTTGAGGCGTCAACAAAAATCCGTAGGCTAAAAATTGAAATTTTATTGTTTGCACGAGCATTTCAAAAAATTAGATTTTAATAACCTGATACCGACCCATTTACAAAAGCTCTGATTAAAAAAAAAATAAGTTAAGGACTACAGCAAATAAAACCTAGAAAAATGTCATTTTGAGTATGCGATTATATGAGAAGAAATAAATAGGAAATGTGATATTCTTTTAAACAATGAATGTGAGACAAAGTTGTTTTTTTTTGGACCGTTGGCATTACTAAAGTGACTCATTCAAATGAAATAATTAAAATGAATAAAAAATACAATTCAACTTGCACGAACACGTGACGCTTGGCCGTTCAAGAAATGATGTTTTGGCATGGCACATTGAAATGTGCATAGCAGATTTCATTTTAATCTTTTATTTTATTTTTTTTATTTCAAGAAATCTGCTGCCGAGGCCCAACAAACACTTTTAGAAACTTAAAATGATACTGCTCCTTCACATCCCAATTTTCAATTTTGTTTTCAACGATTTAAGAGTGGTGATTTCGTTGTCAATAACAAATATTTGTTGTCGGACTAAAAAAGTTCGAAGACAATCAATTTCAAGACTTATTGGACGAAAATAGGAAAAAGTTGAAGAAAAGGATGGACAACTTTTTGATTGATATGAATTGTACCGATTTTTTTTTCACAAATAAATGCCTTTTTAGAGTGAAAAAAATGATCGAAATATACCTGATAGTGTGTTACCTGCACCTGATAGTGTACCAAGCACCTGATAGGGTTTTACTCTTACAAATTAGCTAAGCTTTACTTTATATTATTTGAATTTAGCAATAGAATAAAATGCAAATAGCATTATTTATTTGAATTATAGCTATTTTTCGAAATATGGGGGAAAAAAACCTACGACTGCATATTTTGTTATTAATTATACTACTTGAAAACTTTGAAGCTATCAAATGTGAGTGGCAAAATGAACGCTTTTAAAAAATTATTAGTAGTAAACTTTAAATACTTGGAATGATCTGATTCGAATTGCCTAATTTTCCAAATAAGTTCACTAATTATTTTTTTTCACAAATGGTTTTTTTTAATGTTCCAATCATTCGAAATGCGTAATGTAAACTTTTTCTTTTTAAGTCCAAAGTCAACCTATATGTTTTAACTAGAATACATTTCCTGAAATGCGGAAAGTACGTTTTTGTTTGGAATAAAAATACATTCTGAAAATCCTCCAGCTGCTCTGCTGCTACAAAATGGCAGACGATTTAAAAACTACTGTTTTACATTGCTTTCTGAGAATCCGGAACATCACGAAACAAACTAAAATTCAGAGTGTCAAGATTTCAAATCAACAGATGCCGTTTCTGTATTTGTTGCAAGTTTTGTAAATGTTAAAAGGCCGACGATATGGGGGAGGAAAATGTCTCACTTTTAAAAATAGACAGCCCTCGTTACGCCAAAAACTTCGTTTGACATGCCAATTTTTGTATTTAATTTTAGACAGAACGTTTTCCCCCTGCACCTGTAAAATTCAATTTTGCACCTATCTTTCCAAGAACAGCATTCGTATTGTTTTTTCGACTTTTTTGAATCATTCCAGCGGAATAACGCGCGCACGAATGCTCTCTTTTGTGTGAATGTTTGCTCCACTTTGGTGCAAGCGTTTTGGCAATGGGTGGTATAAGAAAATGAAAAATAAACATATCATTAATCTTCATCTAAGTAGACAGAAAAGGAATCTCGTCAAATCGTTCTTTAATTTCACGCACTGACAGTAAAAAAACATTTAGTTTGACAGCTGGGTGTTTTTTTTTTTTTTTTTTGAAAAATTCACTTTTTAAGTATTATTTTATGAAGACTTTATTTTTTTAATTTCAGCTTATATCATTGGTGGGAACTATTTTGTGAACAGCTACAGAAAAAAGAACTCAAATAAAATTTTTTTTGAAATTTCACGCTTGGAACAATGTTATTTATCACCTAATTAAGCACAAGTTCAGGTGTTTTTGATTATAAAAAATGGTTCGCCTATAAAATTCTTAAAGTACTTGTAAATAAATTTTTTTTCGACTTGTTATTTTTGAAATTATTACGATTACTATTTATACCAATTAATAGGTCATAACTTATAGTGAAAAAGCTAATAAACCTAAATATGTTGTCGAAATTAAATGCTAAAACTAAAAATTATTGTATCCATTATTTCTTAGGTAATTAGGAGTTCATTTTTTTTATTTAACGGTTCAAGCATATGATTTCGGCAGAAAGAAATGTGATTGAATAATAAAAAGTCGTTGTCTATAATAAAAGTGATTGTCAAAATCTATTTGTATATATAAGGATATATACATACATAATTGTTTTGTGAGGAATTTTACAGTTTGTTTCTGAATATTTTAAAACAAAAATGTGGAAACCTTTTCTTCGAATCTAAAAGATTCAATCGGAAATTTTTAGTGTATCATCGCCATTCTTCCGCTGTACTTTCATTAAATACGTTTTTGTTTTTCAACATTCTTACTATGCTTTTGGCAGAATTCTGCCCCATCAATTTTTCATATTTCCAGGCATCATTGCTCAAATTTCGTTCAATCTGATATTTTTATCGATTGTGCAGGCAATTTCATTATTAAAACTTCTTTTAACATTGAAATATATCGATATTTTCATAAATATCTTCTTTTTTTTTCTTTTGCTTCGTTTTAAATGGTCTATATTTTTTAAAACCATTGTAGCAACAATTTCCGGTATATGTATATGCATATTTAAGTATATTTTGTTAGACCAGAATGCATGATTTTTTTTCTTCATATTTTTACTCTATCTGACAAGAAATTAGTTTTGACGGAATATAAATTATTTTCTTGCTGGTGAAAGACATTAAGGATTAAAAAAATAACAGGCGAATCAAGTTCAAAAACTAATTATATTTAATTGATCATTTAAAAATCTGTTGAGAAATTGTTGGTTTAAAGTAATAGGAAATTGTAACGCTTTGTAGGGGTAGAGAAACTATAGAATATTGTGCCAGTCTCCAACAATTGATATTTACGAACAACATGTTGAGGAAAATGCACATCTGAGGCCTTTAATAAAATTTCCAATAGTTAAACTTGCTCTTTCAACAATAATGATGAAATTTTATTCAATTTTAATATCTAACATTCATTTTATTAAATCACCAGCCGCCTTCGGCGACCAGCTGGTTCGCCAGTATTAATGCTCGCAAAAATTTTCATATAATATTTTATGTAGCTGTGTCTCTGTGTTTTAAACCAAACAAATTTTGATAATCATATAATTCATTCATAGTATTATTTAGTATTATTTTCTTCTGATGTTCTGTTCATTGTACTACTAATCTTTCTCTTTCTATCCAAGCATTGATTGTCCCGGAATTGATATTTTACTTAAGTGGTGGAAGGAAAGGTCTAAAATTCTACGTTTTTATAGAACAATGAGATTCAAATGTTCATAAAGGTAAACACACTAAACAAATAAAGACACAATTGGTTTTCAAGAGATGCGAAAGTTTAAAAACAGCTTGGAAAATGCCGCGCACATAGGAAATAATGGTGACACACACACACACCCTTCTTTTCTTTTCTTTTTTTTTCTATCCTTTTTTTCTTCACTACTTTTCTTTTTACAAACCTTTTTTTCTTCCCTGCCCAGACTTTATTTCGAGCAGGCATAGATTAAATATTCATACCGACTAATAATAAAAGCAACTATTTTCTTTCTTTTTTAAACATCCCGTTATCTAGAAATGAAAACCAACTGACTTCGCGTATTTCTTTCGAAACAAATCATACTTTATTACTTCCTGCTATCTAACTCAGTTGGCGTGGGGGAAGGAAATGAAGATTTTTGGCGGGAAAGTAAGAGAAGTGTCGTTTTAACTATTTTCCTCGCAGTTTTTTCATTTTTTCTCTTCATAAGAACCATCCTCGTGTCTTAACGAAAATATTGAAATAAAAATTAGCCGAATCGGTCGAGCCGCTCTCTAATTTTGCGCTTAGCAACGCATTTCGAGTTCCATTTTTATTAATATAGATTTATTTATTAGTGTAATTTCTGGATTCAAAATGGCGGAAAACATATCTTGGAGAATTTTTTCTTGTAATTGAATATATACCATTCCAAACTTACAAGGAACGTATAATTTTATACTGAAACATAAGCAATTAATTTATGTATTCATGAAATATATTGAGTGTACACTGATCAAATTTAAAAATTTAGTAGCAATTTTGCACCTTAGTGTAAAAAATAATATGGAAGCTGGAAATTACGTAATTTTTTATAATGGGATTATTATTATTTTTCGCTGCTTATTTTTATTTTATGATTTTTATATTCTGCGAACTTTTATTGTTTGTTTGACTTTGAAAATAATCAATTTATTCTGTAAAATATTGACATGTGTTAAAGTATTGAAAGAGGAATATTAAATTGTTGAAAGAGGAATATTAAACTTTTTCAAATGTTTCTGAGTCTCAACTTTTTTCCATCAACATGTTTCTTTATCGAAAATGGCATATGTGGTTAGAAACACAATGAAAAACACATTATTTTGCTTAAATTTCTTTCTTCATTTTTGGCTCACTTTTAATAATATAACATTCAAAAGTTTCTGTTGAACCTCACTAGCTCCATGCAAAAAAAGTTATTTATTTTTCTGAATCTATAAAGTTTAAATCTTTCAACTTTAAAGCGTAAACAGCTATCAATTTTTAAAAATTTATTTGATGAAATCTGCTTCTATAGAATATCTTCAAGACGTATCAAGATCTGCATTCTAATTAGAAATGGTTTTGGTGACGTAACCATAATAAAAACGTTTTATTATCCTGTCAGAACGTGATGTTGCTTTTGGTATGAGGTTTTTGGCGTCAAAAAAAAATCCGCAGGCGAAAAATTAATATTTTATTAGTGCTCAAACCTCTCAAAAAATTAGCTTTTAATAACGCGTTGCCATCACATTTACGAAAGCTCTGATTAAAAAAATAAGTCAATGACTTCAGCAAATGAAACCTAGGTAAATGTTCTTTTGAGCACGCGATTATATGAAATGAAATAAATAGGAAATGAACTATTTTTTTTAAACAATCAATGCGAGACAAAGTTTTTTTGGATCGTTTGCAATGCTAAAGTGACTCATTCAATGAAACAATTAAAATGAATTATAACATAATTTAACTCACACGAGCTCGTGGTGCTCGGCCGTTCAAGAAATGATGTTCTGACATGATACATTGAAATATGCACAACAGATTTCATTTTGATCTTCATTTTAATAGTTACTATAGGAAAATAGTTTGTTGAAAGCATAGATACCATTTACAGTCTGTAGTGAAATGAGCGCGAATAATTAATTTATTGATGAGATTTTTGATTTAACAGAATGGCGTGCGACAAGTGTAGTTAAAATGGCAGGGAAAATTTATACCATGACAATATTTGATAAAGAATAGAGGGATGGCCAGGACTGGAAGGATAAAGGACGCTATTTTGCTCAGAAGTAGTTAGTTCCCTTGGCTTGCTCATTCAACTGCAAACTGCGCGCAAAGAATTCAGTTGTAAAAATGTTTAGAGAGTTGAATGGTTTATTGCAATGAAACATAGAATGCAATGCATTCGTTGGAATTATGATCAGTAGAAGTTGGAAGGTTTAGGAATTCATTTCATATGCTTTCAAACCATTTTTTAGATATATTGACGATAATATTATCAGATTTCTTCATTTAAGATTTCTAGAAATAGTACATGAGAGTGCAATAATTTGCCGAATCGTTTTACTAGTCTTATCTTTTTAAAATAACATTCACCGTCTATATTAATTTAAGAAATTTTTATTGAATGATTTACGTCCATTCGAATGTCAAGCACCCGAATGTGCAACACTTTTTCCTAAAAGAAAAGAAATCTTTTGTTAAGATTTCCGATAATTTGTACTTAAAACATAAAGTCACCTTATTTTTCCCCATTGTTATGTTGAATACATTTTGCTAAAACGCGTATATTCATTCACTACTAGTTTTTCAGCATCTCATCTTTAAAAGAAATACCGCTTTTTAAAATTGGTTTAAATTCATGTTTATATATATATATATATATATATTCTTTGAAAATACGGGGAATCTATAACGTTTAGCAGATTTGATAATTCCTTTATGCTTCCACATAAGTTCTGACTTAAACTAACTTTCAGAGTAGAGTGACGACTATGTACATGAACGTGTATGTATGGGTATTACTGTACTAGCTGAGAGATCATATTCAAGGCATTAATTGATGATAACCCAAAAAATGATAGCTTTCACTATTATTTAGTTAAGAGTTTATGTGTACATAAAGCATGGTTGATTTTGCTTCATTTACGTTCATTATTATCACATTTTTATTAGGGTTTATTTAGAAAAAAAATGGACGAAATTATGTCAGTATGAGGTGAAAATAATCCAGCTCTGGCTTTTGTATACGCTTGCACATTCCAAAAGCGTCCTGGCACAGAGTTAACGCGTCTGGACGTCCCGGATTCGAGTCCCGGTTAGGCCATGGTTGTTCTTCTGTGTACTATCTGTGAGGTGAGTGAATGTGCCACCGTGTAAAAAGGGGCCGTACAAACGAATGCGATGTGTGTGTAGCTAAGTCGTACTCTTGACTCCTTGTTGGCGCTACTACAAAAACGTTCAAAAGTGACGCTCATTCGGCTTAAAATCGCTGATGGCCATCTGCACGTTTTTCCATGGCAAGTGCCATTAGTAATAACAGCAACAGAAGCGTAAAGTGAGTGGCTTCATCTCAATTCGTTATCAATAAGCCAGTTAATAGTATACTGAAATGTTAATAGTTTCTTCCGATTTCTATTTGAATGCGTGTATACCCTTAAAAATTTGGAGAGGAGGGTTATTATTTTATCTGACATAAACTCACTTCATTTTCTGGTAACTTATAAAACAATTTACTTTTTTGTATGGAATTTTCGAAAGAGTGTTTTCAGGTCAGTTGTCATCGTTTATGGCTCATACTTTTTAGTTTCATCTCCATATACTAGAATCGAATTATCGTAACACGATATCTAACATTTCTTCTTCTGTCGTGGGGTTTTTCTATCTATCTGTGTACTCCACTCTTTTTTAGAATGTAAATGTCTTTCCGATCTGAAGTTATTGCCTGTTAAAAACCCCTCGTATCATAACTAAATATTCTCCCTTTTCGTAAGTGCTTCATCAATCATTATTCATTTCATAACGCAGTGATTCGCTCTTAACTCGCCTTTCCTGCGTGTCCCCTGAAAACAGTGTTTAAAAAGTGTTCCGCATTGATACATGAAAGCAAATAATGTTTAGGGTTAATAACCATTATTTTAGCAAACAACGCCATTATTATTCATCGATTCCCATAATGGCTGCCATCCATCTCTCCTTTTCACTCCATTTCCAGCCTTTTCACTAAAAAGAGTTGATTATTATTTCTCTCTCTTTCCCTCTCAGTACTTTAACAAATAAGCCGATAAAAAGAGAAGGAGGCCCTGATGAAAAATCCAACCCCGTTCCCGTTGTAGTTTAATTATCGGAAAAATAATAAGAAAATCACGCATCCATTCATTCGCTTGTTTTCCCAAGCAGTGATTAAATCCAGGAAATTAAAACAGTGGCCAAACATGGCGTTTTGTTGTGTCACTCGCCCGCATTGTCATTCTCCGATATAACCGTGTCCTGTTAGGCTACCCTAACGCGGAGGAAATCGAAATCACTCCCTCGACCCCTCTTCCCAGTTCCGTCATTATTGCACACGCCTTTGTCACCAGTTTTTCGGGTAATTACTTATTTGTAAGGATGCAGGGTGGAAATCTTATTATTGGAACCCTCTGAACGATTCACGTGTAATATTTATAACCAGATTAAAAGACATAAGATCTCGTCGATATCTTAGGAGAGAAAAGGCTTTTCTGTCTCTGACTTTATATGGATACTTTTATTATTTCTTGCTTTTTTTTCTTAGGGGGATTTAAGTGAGGTATTTGAGTTCTATGCGACTCCTGGAGAGGAAAGCCCGATGAGTAATATATTTATTTATTGGCACTAAATGGGGTTTTTGGGGGGGGAAGAGATAAGCAGATCCTGACGAATGCTTTTGTGCTGCGGGATTTTTGGAATCTTTTTAAGAACTTGATCGATGGAATGCACGAGTTGAGATGCGCCTCTCCTACTTGCTTTTTTATCCCCCATGCAATCGTGCTCGGGTAATCGCTTAAATATTTATTTTTCTCTCCGAAGGCAAACATTCCTTTAACTTTATATTCTTTATTCTGTTATTTCAGCAGACGATTTTTGAGTTCTTCCGACTGTTGCCAGGTCTACCGAAGAATTTCGTCGCGAAATAACTATTTAATCGGCCAATTTTAATTCCATCTCGTTGTTTCTTTCTTTTTAAATGAAGCAGTTGCAATTAGTTGCTTTGATTGAAGTCTACTCTGTTTATTTTGAGTGTATAATACGTTAAATTCATCTTCCGATTGAGCTTAATTGGAGCCCGGAGTGAAAGCTTCTTTAGGGACTCCTCTCTGCGAAAATTTAGCTGAATTCCACCCTAAAAAGTCATGGATTTACGAAATATACATTTTTTTTCGTGTGTGTGGATTTATACTGTAAATAAATGAAAAAAAATTAACATAAAACTGACGAATTTTGCACTGTAGTGATATTTTGTATTTCGAAATGGTTAATATTTCGAAATGGTTAAAAATAATTAAATATACATAACCAAATATCCTTAGATTAATTAAACTAAAGCAAGTTACTTTTGCAATAGAATATGTCGTCAGAAGGAGACCTTTTGCTTGTGAATTGTATACAAGAAAAGAAATGACATTCAAGTAAAAGCTCACTGAAAATATTGGTGATATTGAATTTCAATCAAATTTAGTATGTATAATTTCACGTTCATGATCATTTCGAGGAAGTATTTTTAATTATTCCATTTATAAAAAGTTATTTTAAAATTAAACTCACGTTGATTTAATACCCTATATTATCCATTTTGTTCTCTGTGCATACAAATCACATGACAGTAAGTCTGATACGAGTGCTTTTGAAAAATAACTGTCCAATTCATCTAACTTTCGCGTTATTTCACACAACTTTTTTGTTCTTTATGTACTCTTTGTAAACATTAATTCTTTTTCTATAGCTTTCAACAGAGAGAGAGAGAGAGAGAATTTAACATCATCAATTGTTCGATTAAATTATGAAAACATTTTGAATTTCATTGAACAGCAGACGATTTTTTGAAAGTTTGAAAGGGTCTAAAATTAATTTTAATGTTAAAAGAAAATTATATAAATTCGATTCCAGATTTTAAATTGATAGGTTTAGGCTTATGCGAAAAATCACATGTAGTAAAAGATCATGAAAAGAAAAAAGCGTTTATAACGCTTTATTTTTACTACCTTTAATTAGTTTTAAAATTAAATCGGTCCTGTTTGTTCAATAGAACTATTTATGTTTAAATAAAAAATTGGGGGCAATCCAAGCATTCAGTTCAAATACCAGACCCTTTTTCATTCTGGAACAAACAGTCAAAATTGGGGTTTGTTCCAGCTAATCCAGCGTATGATCGCATATGTTCGAGCATCATAGTTTTGGCAGCCCAATAGCTCTTCCCCAAGAGAGGTGGGGGGAAAAAATTCTGACGCGCGCGGGAAGCCAATGCCGCCAAACCGCATCTAAAGACGACCTTGACGCAGAAGCTTATGAGTGAGCAACAATAGGCGCTTCCGACGTATTCAGGTTCACGTGATACGCTCTCAACACAAGAAGCCATGTCAAGTAACGCGTTGCATTCAATTCCACTCATTGTACCGATTTTTTTTTCGGTGCGGATTTTTGTTGCTTTAATTTATGAGTTGTTATTTCGGGCATCAATTATTTCTTTGATTGGTTGGCTTTGTTCCACTGGAGTTTGGGAACGAGCTCGAATGTCACCAGCCTCTATGCTGTAGAAAAAAAAAAAAAGCGCAATTCCACAGAAATTGAATTCGCATTTCCATGTGTTCGTTGATTCGGGTTTTGTACTCAGAAGATTGATAACCTTTTCTAAATTTTTTTTTCCTTCCACCCTTGCCTATGAATAATGGCAGAGGAAAATTTCAATTTGAGCCCACAAACAATTAAAAGGTGATTTATTTTCGAAACTATTTTTGTACTCTCGAAAGATAAAGAACTCGAGTATATTTATGTTGGTTTTGCAGACAACGATCAGACGTTCTGGATCATTCGAATACGAGAACACTGTGTGAGTGGGCGCTTTATTAATTCGGCGCCTTCTACAAGCGATGTGTCGATGCTTCTGTTAAATTATCATGCATCAAAGCCGTGCTTCTTTAATTGCATTCAATATATTTTTATTATTGGCGTATTAATGTTTAAAGTATGTACTACTTCTACGACTTCATAATTCTATCAAATATGTAATTGTTCTTTTTATCTGTTTTCTAACTTTCATGGCATTGTTATTTCATTTTTCTATTCGTCATGTAAATGGCACCAGTGTTAAGCAGGATCCTTTTTTTTTTAAGTTTTTAACTGTAAATCGCATGATAAAACATTTGATGGAACAATGAATACGATTTGTTATCATGGAAATAATGCAATTTATTGTTGGAAATTAACCCTTTGCGGTGGGAAAAGTAATTCGATGCATAATTATTCAGCTAATACAGGGACCTGCTTATCACACCAAAAAATGAATACATGCAACTACTTTAAGTTGAGTTTCCCTGAAAAATAAATCTGCATCATTTTATCATTCTGTAGATGTTTTTAACAATTAAAATTTTAATAAAGGAAAAAATAAAATGTCACAATGATGCACCTTCTTGAATGGTGGCTGAGAGTAGACATACGACCGCAAAGGGTTAAGCCAAAAAAAATGTAAAAAAGTTTTTCTGAAATGCAGGAACAATTTATGCTACTATTGTTGTCGCGTTTCGCTTTACAATAGAAGGAGTGGTGCTGTAGCTTCTGAAGGTATGGACCCCTGAGCATCCGAGGGCAGAAGTCTGACTTCCAGCTGACCCACGTCACAAACCATTTTTAGGGAGGGGGCGGACTTCATTCATCCATACATCTTAATATAAATCTGAAAGAAAGAACGATCACCTCTGAACCAGTACCCCTACTCTCGACTGGTATTACTCTTGACTTGGAGGACTCCACAGAGACAGATTTAACGGACACCAGCCACACACACTTGGGGAGTCTTCGGTCGGATAGGTACGAACTCGCAACCTAAGGAATACGAGTCCAATTCTCTACCAACCACGTATCCCGGCTTTCATGCAGTTATTATATTGACATTATTAAAAAGATTTTTTTTTTGAAAATAACTGGTACATGCATACATATGTTATTATTAATAAAGGTCAAAAACGTGTTATTATTATTATTATTAAAGATTATAAACCTGTTTTTATTATGACTGAAATTAGTCTTTATCACCAATAAAGATTAATGGCATTCTGTTCATTGTGTACATGTACTTTCCATATGGAGATCGGTTCTCTCGCCATCATGGCACTACTAGAAACATAATTGAACGGGTATATGTAATCATTTTAAATTGTAATTTTTTTTAAATCTTGCATGTGAACTTAAAACATTCCTGTTGTTAAAACTATTAAACAACATCCTTGTTCTTTTGCGTTCAACAACGGAAGAAATTCACGTCACTACATGTTTGATGAAACAATGAAAACGGTTTAAATTTCTAGGCAACAATGTAATTTTTTGATAAAAATTAGAAATTAAAAAACTTTTCAAACCAGAATTCAGAAACATTTACATCACTATTTAATTAGAACTATTTTTAATTGTAAAAATACAATTTTTTAAGAATTGGAACTGTTTACATTACGCGTTTTGCCAATAATATTTTCCCTAGTTTTTGTGGGGAAGCGTCAAAATTCAACTTAATTTATAATTATTAAAATTTTTGTTAAAATTTTAAAAGAATCCCTCCTAGGTGCGCATTTTTAACGTCCAAACTTTACAAAAATATGCCAAATTTGGTAGATATTGGTCAAAAGGTCTGCTCTGTAGAGTATCAACATAAGCACCCACACATTCATCTTTATTATTGCCAGCGGTAATAACCAATTAATCACATCACAATTATCAGATACATTTAATCTGCATTCATGTTAAATGTTTAAATGAATATGTTACATATAAACCACATTAACGCATTTATTACATTTGAATTTGCTTTCTTCAGTTGTGATACATTTAACCTTAAACCTTAAGTGTCTTTCTTCGGTTTCTTGAATTTCGAGGGATTTTTCAATGAAATGTTAATAGCTGCTAATTAAGAACAGCTAAAACCATTTCCCCTTTCCCGATTTGAAAATATCGCCAACATCGAGTTCATTCAAACTTCTTCTGCCAAAATGATTTTGTTTTTGTACGAATTCAGCTGTCGCCAGATGTTGGCGAATTTCTTTAAAGACTGCGCCGACTGTTCAAATTTTACAAATTCTGTAACTTGAAAGAGAGTGATGCGAAAAGGGAGGGAGGGTGACTTCTCGTCATCCGAGTTTACATACTTCTGAATTACTTCTCCTACATTTGTTTTGATGAAGCACAAAACATCACAATTCAGAAAGATCCGTCCTTGCATGAGACTCGGGGAATTTAAATGGTGTGCTTCTCAAAACACGCAAATAAAAGTTGGCTCTTTTGCAAGTTTTAGCATTTTCCGTGCTCGAATTTCTTGGCTTAGTGGAAAAGTTGCCCTCTTTCTTTTAACACGTTGCCGCTTGTAAAAGACCATCACTGCTTCAGCGTGCACCTTATTGCGCTTAATGCAATTTTATTCCTTTTTGTAATTTTCTTTCTTTTAAAAAAATGTTATATTTTGATGGTTATGAAAATCTTAATTGCTCCATTCTGGGCAAGTTGCGAACGAGCTGTTCAACTGCAAAAATAAAATACTTCGTGTAAATCTGGTAAATGGAACTTAAAATTTTCAGCGGCTTTGCAGTTTAGAATGGCTTAGAGTTTTCTTTTGCTAATGTAAATGATTGCGACTAAGTTTTTTGAGGAGCAAATTAAAACAAATTTTTATTCCCAAATTTGCACATTCTTGTTTTTCTTCTTCAAGCGTGGCTTTTCTAGAGCGCCTTGCTATTTTTTGTGCTACTGTTTATTGTATTATGTTATGGCTATTGTATTATTTTCAGTTGTTTTTTTTTAACATAAGAGCTTGTATTGGCTGAATTGTACCAATACAATGTTTAACGCAAAATATCTTGCAGTTAGATGTAAAATGGCATGCGCAATTATTTTTTGTATGTGAATCTTACATCACAAAAGCTCCATAGCAATTATTTTTAGCAAAAAGAAAAAGTGTTTTCAAAAATTTGTTTTTCCGTTCATATTTCAATTTTTACTTTTATAAACATAAATTTTTAGTTGAAATTTCTTCTTATATAATCACTTAATTTTATTTTGAATAAAGCAGAATTATTACTAAAATATCATTTCTTGTAATTCATTGAATTTTAACCAAGAGATGGAAATAACAGACTTTAAACCTTTACCATTAATTAACTTCAACCGAAAAACTTTCAAGTTCCCACAATACCATCATATTGTTTGTACAAATTTTTTAATCGAAAAGTTTTACTTTATTGAAGTGAAAGCTACTAGAGGCGGACAGATAGAACTATAAAGCTAAATAATGTCGATAGATTATACACCCATTCGTCTAAAAGTCATTATTCGTCACAAGTGATATAATTTTTTTTAAGTATTACTCACTGCTTAGCATCAAAATATCTGGCAGTTGCATTATAAGATCCAGGTCTTAAACTGACTCTTTAACCTAATTCTCTAGACAAACTTTAACAAAGATATCATCGCGAAGAAAAAGCAATTCATTGAAAATGAATTAGTTTATTGGTTCTTAAGAAAATAAAATTAATAAAGGTCTAAAAACATACAGAAATAACAGAATGAAAGAAATTAAGAATTGTATTTTATCAAACTCTGTGTAAGCCTTTTTAAAAATAAATTTTCATTGGCTAAGGTACTTTTGCAAAGAAAAAAGTGTTTAATCATAAAATTTTTATGACTGATTCTAGTCAATTTGTGATCAAACTTAATTACAGGTTTGATACTATATTTCTCAATTCCTTTCGAGTCGTCATTCCCGTTCAGCTTTCATACTTTGAGACTGTTACTTATAAATCTAGGTTGTTGCTTGTGGAACTTGCCATTTTGGACAAGCCCTGCGGATACATCGGCAGATTTTAAGCCGAAGATATGCGTCTTTTGTTTCAAATAGTGCCAACTAAGGCCAAGAGTACGACTTTAGCTATACACTCATCACAGTCGCTTGCACAGCCCCTTTTCATGGGGGGGGGCACAGTCACACATCCGTGTTCGAACCCGAAACTCCCAGAACACGAGGAAGACTCGCTACCTCTGTGACAGAAAGACGGCACTTATAAATCTATTTATTTGATATCCACTTGATTCTAATCATTTTACATTCGATACATCAGAAACGAGTCCTCTTATATAAAATCAATTTATACCTACAACTCAACCCATACTTTTAGCCTTTTAGCGCATATTAAGGGGCTCTCCGGCAGTATATATCGAATAATTCTATACAAAAACTGTTAGATAGCCTCTCGATTCTAACTATTATTTGCCATTTCGCGTACCAAAAACATATTTTGAGTTCTCTTATATAAAAGGAATCAATAACTACAACAATCAACTAAACCCGTAGATGAATACATTAATATTGCAAGTACCCTATGTAGGAATGAGATTCAGTCAGAACAGGTCATTCATATGTTGTTGCACAAAATACAAATCAATAGATATTGAGAGAATTTCTATTCTAATTATTATTTTTCGATTCTAACTATTGTTTTTAATTTGGTACATCATCAACATACACGGGTGCCACTGGTCACCATATTGTTTGCCATCACAATAACAGCAGCTTATCGCTTGGCTTATATTTTCGATATCTATTACTATATATCAACATTTCATTTCTGTTATTTTGCATTTGGTTCAAAAAATATCCGTATGGATGATTGTGCATAACATCGTATTGATATCTGAACCTAATTTCTTTCTTTAGACTAAGAACACCAAGACTACGTCACTTGAAGAAGAAAGAAAATTAATCAATCAAAACAGCCCAATTTATTATTGCATAAAAAGACTGCACGACAGGATTTGCGAGCAGCCCATTTATTGTCTACCAAATCCATTCTAGTCAGATGTAAGCTTTATCGGCATCCAGCATTCCAGGAGAGATTCGGGAATGGATTAAAAGCCTTTTTCGGGAAAGGGTGTGGTTGTTTTCCACTTTTCTTCCAGCACAAGGGCAATTGGCGGTGATAATTTTTTCCTGCACCAGTTTTTTTTATTTTTTTTTATATACATATCCTGTCAGATGTCGACACGCTTGACGAAAGGTGGTGTCTGACCGACCCCCCTAGCTTTTCTATCCCCAGGGTGGGGCTCAATTAATGGCTTAATCAGTGCTTCAGGGGTTGAATAACCCGGGCACGTCTATAGCAAATTGGTCTGAACGATATTATTATTATTTTATTTATTTATCTTTCCCCTTCTGACGTATTTCAAATTTGAGCAATTTTATGTGGCAATAATGAGAAGCGTTCATCAAAGTGCGGGGAAAATATTGTGAAAACATGGTGGTTTGTTGCAAAAAACGCGAACTGCGTTATGCTTAGATAAAAAACATGCTAAATAATGCAGTGTCATGGATTTAATGTTAAATGTGTATAAGATATCGAAACACAAGCTAACACATAAAATATTATCATCAAAATAAAAAAAATCCATAAATTAAATCTTATACTATAATACGAGGAATGGTTGTCAAGTCGAAAATCGCCCCAGAATTAATAAACTCCGGTAAACTTGGGGGTCTGGGGTTTTTGGCCACGAGGAATCGATTGGCGCTGGTTTTGAAGCGCTACGGTTGGGCAGTTCGGAGTTACAGGTAGGATTTTTTCAAACTTTATTAGTTCGCCATAATGGCTAATTAAATTTTCAAGTGGTAACGTGCTGCCATCTATAGCCAATATGCCATCTATATCAATATTCATATATATTTTTTTTCATTTCATGCAGACACGTGATGAAAATTGCATTTTTATATGTTTAATGCGCAATAATAATTTTTTTAATTTGAGTTTTTGTCAATCTGATGGCAACATATTCATAAGATAATTTTTTCCCTTTTACTCGTAACGCATGCTTGGAGCTTAAGTTTTAATTTTATCTTCTACTATAATACGAGGAATGGTTGCCGAGTCGAAAATCGCCCCACATTTCCGACATTTCAACATTGATCAGAAAAAAATAAGGATAACTTTGATATTTTTAATAAATACGGCATGTATTGTTTTGATAAATCACAATTGAAAATTTAAATATTCGAGTTAGCTTCGATACCTGTTTTCTCCGAGTGGAGCTCGGTCACCCGCTGGTAAATTAAAATAAAGCATTCCATAAAAATATTATTGATTAAATGGCGTTTATTTTTTTTCAATTATTTCTTGAGTCAAAAAAGGCTTATAACATATAGTTATAGTGTATTAATACTTTATTTTAAAATTTTGGCAACAGGAAATAAAGAAGAATTATTTATCATCCTCTGAAGCAGCAATCAGTTAGATTAAGTATTGAATTTAAATTAAAACATGGCGTCTGTTAAATCTTTGTTTATCTTTGTATGATAAATACGAAAATGCCTCTGTGTGTGCTTTGAAAGTTATAATAAAGCTAACATCTGACTAGAATGGATTTGGTAGACAATAAATGGACTGCTCTCATATCTTATCGTGCAGTCTTTTTATGCAATAATAAATTGGGCTGATTGATAGTAAATTTGGCCTAAAACAAACAAAATTGATTTATATATACTTTGACGGTAGAAATGTGTATACGTGGGAGCATATATTTAATAAATTGAAATTTCAATCAAATTTTGGTATTTTTTTCGCAATTTTACTCGAATATATTACAGTCCAAAAATGACCTTTACATCGACTTAAAAATTTATCTTTATTAATATCAATTTTTAGTACAATTCTTCTACATTTAATCGATTTTAGAAATAATATTTTAAGCTTTTCCTTCCAAAACTCCAAACCAATAAAAATAAAATTCAACATGCACCAACGCATTACGCATGCAAAGAAAAAAAATCACTTTTATAAACGAGTAATCATCGAATCGACAAAAACTCAAATTTAAAAAAATTAGTTAACTTTGACTGCAAATTATACCTAGAAAACTATACATTTCCACTCGTCTATAAGAAATGAAACGAGCTTGAAAAGGGTACTTTCTTGAAAAACAAGTGCAATCGATAAAAATCTCATTTTGTAGATTCCTGTATCAGAATGTACGAGATTTTAACAAAGCTGCCTGAAAATATCAAGAATGGATCTGGCGAAATTTCGCCGAGAGCATGATGGGAATACTGAAAAGTTGAAATCTATTTAGCGAAAGTACAGTGGATAAATGCCGAAGATTCAACAAAAAATCTTTCGTTAGAACCTTTTTCGGAAGAAAAAAAAATCCACACTTTTTTACCATTAGTATTTTATCTTGGAAACCCTACGCATCTCACGTTCATTTAGTGGTTTAGCAGTAGATGATTATGCAGAATAGTATTATCATCCACTAAAATAATGATAATTTATATCAATTCAACCATATATTCAAATTAAAATTTTGCAACTAGTTTTTATTTTAGGCTTTGATTTCTATGAACTTTTCCTAAGAAGTTTTTATTAAAAAGTTTAATAATAATAGTTTTTTTTTTTTGCAAATTGTCTAACTACGGAGTTATTACAAAAACTATTATTTTATTAATCGATTATAAAGCACTTTCTTGTTGAAAGCATTATTCAGTTTTTAGTTGGTTGTAAATGTTAAGGAATTCGTCACTACAAATAGATGCATCGTGGAAGCAATTTCATTTATTGAATTTCATCAAAAAGCTGAAAACACTTCCAAATTTTCTGTATGAAATTTTTTTTCAAGCATTACTTATTTCACTTTCTCTCTTAAAGAACTTGGGTGATTTGTTTTCCAAGTGCCTAACTAACAGAACCAAAGTATAACCATTACTCAATTTCTCAAAGCAAAACTTCCACGGCATTTCTTAAAATGAAACTTATATGAATCTTATCACTTTAATATTTTTCCTTCTTCTCTCTCCAAGTCCCCAAGAGGTGTTTAAAAAAGTTCCCAGCAAACTTTCATTTGGGGTTAAGTCCCACTGGGAATCTCGAAAGCTGTTAACACCTTTTCTTTCTGTGTGTAATATCCGTCCAGTTACGTTAAAGAAGTTAAAATCACCGTCCACCTACAATACCACTCTTAGGACATGGGACTGTAATGCCGGCCGAAGGATATTGGACACTGTCCACTCACTAGGAAGGCCATTCGGATTTAAAAACCTTTTCCATCCCCTTTTGTTACTTTCTATTATTCGGAGAACATTAAATTCAACAGTGCATCGAGCTATTCCCCGCCATTTCGGTGTGATCTATTTTTTCTTCGGGGACTAAAAATCTTTTCTTTCTCCGTATTTTTACCCATTTTCTCTTGACAAGCCGTTAAACCTAAATTTTTGTTCTATTTGTGAGAAAGATAAATAAAAAATAAAGAGGAAATGATAGAGGGGAAAAAAGTATCATATATGAGGAAAGAGGAGGGAAAGTTAGTAGGAATAGCAATCCGGTAACGGCATTTTTATGTTCATTTTCCAACATTTTCAGCTCCCAAATGACGGGTGTTTACGGCTTTACGTCGCGGCAGAATGATCAGTTAAAACTTTTTATACCCGCGATTTTTTTAGGGGCTCACTAAAGGGGAGGTTCGGGGGGGGAAATAATAAGAAGAAATAAAAATAAGTTATAAAGGTGGAAGTTGGTGTGCCGTAATGCAATTCTTAATGTTACGAATGGCAGAGGGATTAATGTTTATGGCTTGAATTTGAATTAATAATTAGTCATCCGATATTCACCGCATCTCGATTAATTCTTTCAATATCACCTTTCCAAGCGAAGTTTGTTGGGGGGGGGGGTGTTTTTATTATGTCTAAGTGTAACTTTATGGCATAATATTTTAAGAGTGTCAGAAACACCTGCAGGGATATGGGCCAGTATAGAACCATGCAGGCCTCCCAAATCTTATTTCCGATTCAAAGTCAGATATTTTTATAGATTCTAATTTAATACCTATATAGATTGTTCACTCAAATTGTGGTCTTTAGATAATTTCTAAATTGACAGGCATAAGCATAGTGTTTTGACTAAAGAAAGGCTTTGAATTGCTCAAAGTACCGTTTCTTGATTTGTTTTTGTTATTTATGACATTTCACAAACTCGCTGACGAATGAGCATCTCTTGTTTTTTATCATCGCCAGAGTGCGACTTGGTTACACACGCCCGTCACAACCCCTTTTTAATGTAGACATCAATAATTGATATTCTTTATTATGAAACTGTAGCATTCTTGAAACTTATTTCATATTCCTCAAATGTAGGAAAATTTGTAATATCATTTGATAGTTCAATTGTTGTTGATATTTATACTAATAGAAATGAAATGCCACGAACAATAAATGGGTTAAGAAAAGACTAAAAATTCATTCTAAAATTTTATGCTAAAAATTCGTTTACTTTATTATTATTAATAACGTATATTCTTGGAAATTTAGGATTCTTAGATGCCTCTGAATCAATACATATTGTGAACTGCAGAGAAGCATTTGCAAATGCTTTCACTCCAAAATAGAAAGTCGCGGATACAATCTCCTAACTAATTAGTAGACGCAAATTTTAGCCTCCAGCATAATCGAACTCGAATATCGGATGGTATTCTAATTTAAAACTACGAGTCCTGCTTCTATTAGAACACTGTGTAGTTTTGAATGTCATTTTAAGTCCTGGAAATAGTGATTTCATTTTTCTCGTCATGAAACGATGTCTTACATTTCAGCAATTTATATTTTGAGCATTGAGAACTGAAAGATGTATATGATGTTTAAGTGTAAACATTGATTTTTATCTTTTTCATTAATTGCAACAATTTCAGTATAGATTCTGTAATTAATTTTCCAGTTCAGACTTGCCATGGTGCGCGAAGAGATTAATTAAAATATTTCAATAAATTGGTGCATGTGGAGGAATATATAACGTATTGGTGATAAGAATTAAATTTATTCTTATTAAAGGGACTTAAGAGAAGCAAACATTACTTATACGAACCCTAAATATCAAGAAGGGTCGTATTAGAATCTCTGGAAGTGAATCATGTCATTTATACCCTCATAGACGGTATGTATACTAATAACGAATTATAAGGTTATAAAAATATTATTTATATGACCGGCTCTCTGACACAGAGGTAGCTCGTCTTTTTCCTGTTCTGGGAAGTCCAGGTTCGGGCATGGTTGTTCTTCTGTGTGCTATCTGTGAGATGTGTGACTGTGCCCCCCCCTATGCAAGCGATTGTGATGAGTGTGTAGCTAAAGTAAATTTTTTTTATCCTTTGCAATACTAAAAGGGTTCATTCAATGAAAACAATTAAAATGAATAAAAATATAATTTAACTCGCACGAACAGGGGTTGCTTGGCCGTTCAGGAAATGATGTTCTGACACGATACATTGAAATGTGCATTTCATTTTAATCTTTTTACCCCTTCTACAAAGTTTTGGATAGGGATGATTTCATTCTAATCTCTCTATACACTAAATTAAATATGAAATTATAGGGTTTCGGGTAGCTAATTTCCAAATTCTGCAATAGTTCAGATTTTGTGAAGAAACGATTTTGAATAATTCTTCCGTAATTGCAATAAAATAATGAACGACCGATAATAATTTGTGAATTCTATAATATTTCGTATATTATATAGTTAATATTATTTATAATATTATGTATAATTATTTTGCAATGGTAATAAAGCGTTTTTAAATGAAGCAATTATTTATGCATTCATTGGAAACTTTTAAAAAAAAACATCAAACAGCATCTATACAATAGTAAACAACAATCAAGATTCCTATTAACTACGAATTGTAATTGGTACATCAATATTATAGATATCAAAAATTGTCATTAAAATAGCAAATGTTAATTAAGCCTGCGCGTATGAAACAAAACCAATTGGTTAAAAAAAATCATTTTTATCAGATATCACATTTTCTTTACTGATCGTTTTAGTGTTTAAACTCATTATTAGTGAAATATATATCACTTATATTTAGTTTCCAACCACTTATGATTCTGTGATTTATCTTAGTGCTATTTGCTTCCTGCCCCCCTCTACTATTTTTGAACGGGGATAATTTAAATCACACTATATATTAAACTAATTTCGAGATAATAATGTTTGCGTTAATTACTCCGCTAATCCTATAATATTTCAAAGACAGCGAAAAAAAAGACGGTCTGTTCTAACTCCTCAGATTAATTGCGGCTTCTGATTTTAAAAACATGTTAATATCCTCTCATTTATATCCTCTTAACTTGCAGGCGGCCTCGACGGTTTTGTCACACCCCAGAACTCAAGTTAATAAGTTGGAAATAGTTAGACATATTTTATTAGTTAGTGTCTAATATTAATCCTCTTTTTTTGAGGTGTGACCAGCGCCATCATTCAGGGTTGAAGCCTGCCGGAACACTCGACGGTCGGGGAACGGGGACCGCTTTGAATATTATTCTATCAAATATTTAATGACCTCTACAAATCTTGTTAGAGAAACTTTCTCATGCTGAATATTCAATGGGCGTTATTTTTAGCATAGGGAAATGCCCGCAGAAAAGACCGTGGTATAAAGAAATGTCACATTTTTCTGGTTTATGTTACTATCTTTTTTTTTTTTTTCTGTCTCATGAGTAATGTTACGACCAAGCATTTGGATCGATTGTAGGTAAATAATTAAATGCATAAAATCTTGATAGTATAATCATACTATTCTGCTATCCGAAAATGTCATTATATTTTTGAGTGAAAGTCCTTTTGAAAAATTAATGAGGTTCTATAAATTAATTATAAGATAGTATATAATACCGCTTTGTAAGTTAGCTGTTATGTTTTTGTTAATATCGAAATAATACAAAAAATTCCATACTATTTTAAATACGATGAATCATCTTAACGTTGGAATCCATATCTATATTAATAAAAATGCAACTCGAAATGCGTTGCTAAGCGCAAAACTGGAGAACGGCTCGACCGATTCGGTTAATTTTTATTTTAATATTTTCGTTAAGACACGAGGATGGTTCTTATGGAGAGAAAAAATGAAAAAACTGCGTAGAAAATAGTTAAAACGACACTTTTCTTACTTCCCCGCCAAAAATCTTCATTTCCTTCCCCCACACCAAGTAAGATAGCAGGAAGTAACAAATTATGATTTGTTTAGAAAGAAATACGCGAAGTCAGTTGGTTTTCATTCATAGATAACGGGATGTTTAAAAAAGAAAGAAAATAGTTGCTTTTATTATTAGTCTGTACGGATATTTAATCTATGCCTGCTCAAAATAAAGTCATAATAAAGTAATAAATAAAGAAAAAAAAGAATAACAGGGCAAAGAGGGTTTGTAGGAAGAAAAGTAGTAAAGAAAAAAAGAGTAGAAAAATAAAGAAAAGAAGGGTGTGTGCGTGTCACCATTATTTCCTCTGTGCGCGGCATTTTTCAAGCTTTAAACTTTTGCATCTCTTGAAAATCAATTGTGTCTTTATTTGTTTAGTTTGTTTACATTTATGAAAATTTGAATCTCCTTATTCTATAAAAACGTAGAATTTCAGACCTTTCCCTTTTAAGTAAAATATTAATTCTGGGACAATCATTGCTCGGATAGAAAGAGAAAGATGAGTAGTGCAATGAACAGAACATCTGAAGAAAATAATACTATAAATGTATTATTTGACTATCAAAATTTGTTTGGTTTAAAAATATTTTGGTGAAAAACCTGTTAAGAGGCACAGCTACATAAAATATATGAAAATTTTAGCGAGCATAATACTGGCGAACCGACTGGTGGCCAAAGGCGGCTAGTTACATCTTAAAAATGAAACTTCCTGCACAATGTATGATAGCGTGCATTTAGATCGCTTACCTAGTTTCATTTGTCATGGTATTATGACATCACGACAAACCCTTTCTTCTTTAACTCTTTTCTTCTGAGAATTAAATATTTATGTTTAGAAGATTTTATTCGTATAATGATTTCACTATTCTTTTAGGTTTAATAGATGTTTTTTTTCTAAACACCCTTATGTCAATTAACACATTTCACATAACTTTCGCATCACATTTAACATTATTTTACAAATACAGATATTGAAATGCATAGTGGATTCCAAAGCTAACTTGACGTGACGCGTTTCATGAGCATCGCATGAACTGACTCCATTTTTTAAAATAAAGTATTATAATCAGTGTTTACGGCTAATATGGATATACATTTGAGTTATTCAATTTAAAATACATTTTATTATTTAAAATTATTTTTGTAGTTTTGATTTATACCATTATTATATATGATAATTAATTTTATAACTATTTCACAGACAACTGAATTACTTTAGTAATAATTTTTTCTTTCTTTCTCTTCTAGGTAAGTCTTCGACCATGTTATTTTCGAATCTTCCAGTAATTAAGAATAATTTGGTAAGAGAAAGAATAATAATTCTATATTTTTATATATTTGTACGTTGTTCGTATTGAATTTATACAGTACAAATATTTTGATACTGCTACTGACTTTTCATATTCTCTTACATAAGTATCATCATGCCGCTGTATGAATCTTTGTGGGTTTATACATGGAGAATTCATGCAGCGGTACACTTGGACCACTATTAGTACTCAGATATTTTTCTTCTTCTCAGAATTGGAAATTGGGGAAAGAGGATAATGTAAGTGAGAATTTTTGCCTAGAAATAAAATATTAGTGTCCCAAATAAATTAACACGGGTCTATTTCGTGACGGATCTCGTAATTTTGAGCTGTGGTCAGATGACGTGAATAATACGTGAACTGGCACTTCCCTCTCTAAGCTTCCACATCGACGGGAAGACGTGTGGACCCGATATTGGATGGGCACCAGAACGCTTACACCTCGAATTTTAAGTGAAATCGGGTCTGGATCCTTTAACCCTCCGGTTCCGAAGCCTTGCCATTAAGCCCCCCCCCCACTCTTTCACATATAGTGGTATAATATGACCTTTTATAGTATAATGAAGAAAATTAAATTTTTTACACACTCCTTTTTATCATCTGAAATCAAAACTTGGATCTATAGGAATTAGTCAAGTAATATTTGAAATAAATTTTAATTAACCAATACTATAAAATAATTACAACCAGAAAGTAAACATTAGGTTACAGCATGTACTCAATGGACTCCAAAGATACCTTGAAAAGTTCGTTTTCCGTTGTGTGGCGTTGTCAGTTAATGGTCGCCAAGTCGCCAAATGCAGAATTCGATTGTCCTATTTGGCGACGTAATACTGTTCTGGCGATTGGATAGAAATCTCGCTATAGCACAAGTTTCCAGATTTGTTTACAAGACTACATACCAATTTTCATTTTTTAAGCCGTTTGCGTTTCTGAGTTATTTTGTTCGCATATAGACGAATATGCACATGAGCAGACTATCAATCAGTAAATGGATTTGGTTCAAAATTCGAAACATTTTTGGCGTATTTGGCCACTCATGAAATTTGCCAAAACTCATGAAATTCTTGAATCTTTTTTTTAATAAGCGAAGGTTATTGAAGACCACTCTCCTAAATTTGGAATTATAGATTTATTATTTATTATAGATATAGAACAGGGAACGTAATTTTATGGAACGCTCAGAAATGAAAGGAATGTTCAGAATCGAAAATTGTTGCATTAGATTCATATATATATATATAGAGAGAGAGAGAGAGTTTTTATGGTAGAAAAAAGGAAGTTTCGTGGATAAGTTTTTAGTCTGTTGCTGGACAAATTTTCATTCCAAGATTTTCTTTTCATTTCGCTCTTGTCACATGATATTCGGCGCACGCCCCCGCTCCGAACTTTTCATTTCTCTTCAAAATGAAGGGAAATTCAGAAATTCGGCGAAATTTCACCCCCTACAACACACATACCAAGTTTCTATTTTCTCTCTTACAGCTCTTCCTCTTCCACTCTCTCTCTCTCTCTCTTGCTCTACCCTCACAAACGATAACGCATTTTTGAAGCTTCGACTTTGAGCGGAAGGATCCCACGTTCTTCATGACGTAGAAGAGGGGGGGGGGAGGCTCACAAAAAAAATCACCGAAAAACGTAAGGAAACAAAAGCTTCGAACAAAGGGCTGCCTACTGTGCAAATTGGAAGAGCAGGAAGGTGGAGAGATGAAAAACGACCCCAAATACCTCCTCTCTTTTTTTTCCTCAACCTCCGACACCAATACAACTGTGGCATGGGGGTGTATGTAGAAATAGAACTCTTCGCAGCAATTCCATAAATAAATTCCCTAAAGCCTCCCCCCCTTCACGTCATGCGAGGGTGTAGCACTCTGACTTCCTAGGATTTCCAGAACGGTTTGTTCACGTTGATGAATGTGCCTTCGCACGCTTTCTCAACGAGGTCTTTCAGTGTCTGTCTCTGCAATTAGTTCGAATTGGATTAATAGCCGCGTCTGCTATCTGGTTGCCTGTTATGCGCTTGAGAACTGGGTATTACCAGATATGAAACGCACCACAATGTCGTTAGTTACCGTAACTAAACGTCGGCTGCCGTATGCGCTTTTGTAAATGTGTAATTTATGTATGGATGTCCCTTGGTAAGGCAGGATTTGCATCGGAAAGGGCTGCAGTAGATGCTGGTTGGCTCTACTATTGCAGAATAGTTGGCATCTTAGCACTGGAGTCTTGTTTCATAATATTTCATGGGTAGTAATATCGTCTGATAAATCTCTGCAGTTGTTTCTAATGATTTTGCATGCCAAGTTCAAACGCAGTATGACCCATAGTGTTTCTACTAATTATAGAGGGGAATGTTGATGTGTATTGACGCTCTTGAAGATAAACCGTTTGATTAACAGCAATCAAATTCATCACAGATATTCCTTCTAAGATAAAAATATATCTTTGGTGGGATTTTTTTAAACACTTTATTTCATTAAAAATTAAGAGAAATTTTGGTTTAATTTTAATCCCCGAAAATAGTATTAAACGAAATAAATTTTACACCCTTTTAAAAATAATAAAAAAAAAACTTATTTTTCAATGTTACTAGCATAATTTTTACGTAAATTTCTCCTTAGATGTGGCATTATTTTAAACATTTTTTTACTATATATTTACTATCGATTTTATAATCTATGTATATAATTATAAAATTTAATTTATTGTTTGATTTAATTACAGATTAATTTTTATCATTAACATTATTAACGGTTTATTTATATATGTGATGGCTAACTTGATCATTCAAAAATTTCATGCGATAGACAAATTAAATTTGATTTTTTTTACCCCAAATATATGGATTTCTATTAATTTTTTATAAATTCTCTTCAAGAAAAATTTATTTGCCTCTCTGGCTGAATGAAAAAGAACACGATAACTGAAATTGTAAACAGCTAGATGAATGAAATTTGATACGATATTTTATCATCTAAAGTGCAACTTCACTTCAAATTTTGAACCAATCCATCAAAATGGTTGAGTGACTATTGGTATATATATTCACATGTATGCAAACGCGATAACTCATAAGTACAAAAATTTAGATGAAAATAATTTAGTAGTTTTAGATTTTTTTTTAAAACTGAAGAAGAAGTTTTGTGACCACTTTTGGAGTTTCAATTAAGAAAAAAAGTTAATTGAAAAATTCACTGTGATTGGAAAATAAAAATTAATCTTAGAAAGGTGGAAGGTAAAGAGAGACTCTTATGCAGCTAATTTACTATCTGGCAGCGTATGTTGTTGATGTTAGAAGCAATCAAAATTAGGGCTTGAAAATCATTTTTCGACCCCAAGATATAGTACTTATCGAAAAACATTAAATGCAAAAGTTGTAAGTTTTAATAAGCGGCTAATTTGGCTAATGAGATTTATTTTTCTATCCTCAATATCATGAAAGTTATAGCGAAATGAAAGTTTCAACCACCACTATTTCCATCCTGTTTGATTTAGAACGAACTCACCGAAATATTTACATTTCTATCAGCATATTCCAAACCAGCTAAAATCCAAACAAAATCACTCTAGTTCACAAAATACCACGTTGTTGTTACTAATGGCATTTGCCATCGACAACTTCGCTGACGGGCGTCAGCTAATTTAAGCCGAAAGGAGCGTCTCTTGTTTTGTAGAGCGCCAACTTGGGCCAAGAGTACGACTTAGCTATACACTCATCACATTTGCTTGCACAGCCCCTTTTTCTGGGTGGGCACATTCACACACCTCACAGATAGTACACAGAAGAACAACCATGCCCGAGCCGGGATTCGAACCCAGGACGCCCAGATCACAAGGAAGACACGCAACCTGTGTGCCAAGGCGCAGGCCAAAAAAACATGTTCAATGCATTATACGCAAATATACTAGCACGTACGCACACACACACACAAAACCAGCCTAAGACAGGAGCATACAGGGCAATTGCCCTGACCCCCACATAAATGGGGCCCCCAAATCGAATAGAAATTTAATTTCTCGTTTCCTTCTTCCAGGAATGCTCTTCATTACTAAAGCAGTGAAGCAGAGGGGCCCCCCAAAGAGGTTTTTGCTCCGGGCCCCAAATAGGCTAAGTCGGGCCCTGCACACACATATATGTTTATATACTTTTAAACGAAGGGTAGTTTTGGATTTAGGGACAATGATCGGTAAAGAACAGAAGACATTTTTCCGAACAATCATCTCAATTCAATACAATCAGCGCAACAGATAGTCTTCCCATAGGTATCTACCTACAAAGTGAGCACTCTTGGCATCCAAGGCCCTGTCCAAAATGTACAGTTATTATGCGAGTGGAGGTGAAATATCATTTAATTAGAATCTTCGGGAGAGAACAATCCCGCTGTGTAATTTCAAAAAAATGTTTCATTTTTACATTATTCTATATTCTTGCTTTTGTCTTCACCAAAAACTTTTTTTTTTCAGAAGTATTTTCTCATTTAAACTAATTTTGTTCGAACTCACATTCTTTATTGCAGTGTGAAATAAAATCTATTCTAAAACGTGGCGACTGAACATGACGGATTGTCCAACGAGCATCGTCGCGGACCTTTCAAAATCAGAGAGGCCTAAAAACTTATTGTCGACGCCTCGATTTTTGAAGAAATGATTTCTCTCTCCTCCATAAATCATCGTCATCGAAAATTCTCCTCGACATACCATACGAAACGAAGAGCGATCATCTCGCAAAAACGTATTAGATAAATGAATGGATGATGATAATAGAATTGCTCTATCGATAGGAGCGCAGAAAACAAATCAATTTCAATATTACCCTTTAAAACTGCTCGCCTTCCATTTTTTGAAGGGAAGAAGAAGAAGAAAGCTAATACCTGGCAATAACGGGGGGAGGCTTCAGAGGCTTATATAGAAAGTAACCTTTTTGCTTTCTGTTATTAAACCTTTAATATAATTACTGGCATCAATTTAAGATTCTTTTTTTCTCCGTCCTCCCCCCTCACCCTCTCATTTTCATCTGCCAGCAGACGAGGTTCGTCTCTTTTCATTCTTTTCCCTCCCCACCCCCCTCCCTTCAGCTTCCGGACGGGGGATGTCTATTCTTCTGATACGATGGATCGCACCACTGTTTCTTTTTCACTTCCTCTCTCCACTTCTCATATGTAATCAGGGGTCAGGTACAAATTGACCGAATGTATTTTAACGATACATATTTTTCAAAATTTTCTAGTATAATTTATTTCTCAACGGAAATAAGGATCGTATCATTATTTTATAAATACAAGTTTTATAAATACAAATGTCCGAAAATAAAAAAGTAATAATGAAAAATAATCTAAGTGTGTGTATTGACGATGTACTGTCACTAAAAATACGAAATTTCATTCATATATTGTTTGGAGAAAAAGATAATTAATCTCGATAAGTTTTTTTATAAATAGTTTTAATTACAATTTTAGTAACTGAAAATTCAGTGAACACAAACTCTTGAAAATGTTATAGTTTAAAACCGATTTTTGCAACTTTAAAAAAAAATTTTAAAAAAGAGAAACATTTTACTTTTATTTATATTTTCTCTCATCGAAATTTAATTTTATAAATCGAAAAAGGATTTATGTCATGATTATTTTTACAATTAATTAAAATTTTATTTTGTTTTATGCCGGGGCTTTATAATTAATTATACGCTGTAATTTTCAAAGTATATAAGAGAAGATATAAAATTAACTGTTTTGAAGAATCACAGAAAACAAACTCCCCATTAAGAATTATAAAAGTTATGTTTTCAAAACAACTGTATCCCATCAGTTGGATTTTCTTTTTTCCTGACCTGCCGCTATTGGATTCTGTATCTGAGAATTGTTTAATGATAGTTAGGAATACCACAAAAAAAGTCCGAATTTCTTTCTTCGATTCCTTTTGATATCGTCATGTCATTTATACCGGTATAACAAGAATAAATAATAACCAATTAATAAATATCGTTTCTTAGAATCTTTGTTAGTCATATTTGATTTAAAAAATTGAAATAAATGCTCTTATATTTTGGCTTCGTGAGGTACTGATACCTGAGCAACGCTCCACAGACATCTATAATTTATTCCTTTTTCCCGTTTTTATCGTCACATCCTTAGGAACGTACTATACGAGACCAGAACGATGCTATATGATAACTTTAAAGGATCATAGAAAAGATAATTTTGATGAAAACCATCTAATTTGAAATAATGGATTCGATATAATTCTGCTCAATTGCATTTGTTTGAATAATTTTTTAAACCACAACTCGTTTCTGAACGGATCTTTATAATTTTGAATGGTTTGTTGGCATAGACTTATTTAACATATCCTAAAAGTTGCAACAAATGTATTTATTGTATCTTAAGCATTCCAGGAAAATTTGGGAAATGAAAGAGGGAATTTGAAATAATGCTTTTTATTTATTTAATGTAATCAGTAAATGGAATTAAAGCAGGTGGAATACGCCGCGTGTATATAAAGGAATAAAAAGGTTGTTTCAGTGTTTGAAGAATTTGTTTTTGCTTTCAATCTACAGTCAGGCCACAATTGTTTAAAAATGCAAAATATGTTTAACTAATCTTCAATATTAACAAAATAGTTATTTTTTTATATAAAAGTTGAAAATTTGAATATTAAAAAATGCTAATATTGCTGCTTATGTATCCTTTAAAAAGTTAGAAAGCTTAGATTTTTTTCAAAAAAAAAAAAAAAAAAAAAAAAAAAAAAAAACAACGTTATTAGGAAGTTTATTTGTTACAGGCCGGAAATTCCGCGATGTATTAACTTATCAAGATGTAAAATAAAATAGAAAATAAAAATTGATAAAAGTTATATTACTGATTTTATTCGAATAAAAATATATGTATAACTTCTTGAAATCGTAAACAAAAAAATCAAATTTCGGAGCTTGTATTTAAAATTTCGGAGCTTGTATTTAGTTTAAAGTTACAATATAAATGATTTATATCATATTAGTTTAAATCTTCTTCGATTTATTTTCAAAATCCCAGGAGATGATCACTCTTTTAACCTTATGATAAAGCTCAATGTCTTTGTGTGTCTGTTGGCGCTCTACAGGCCAGATCGTTCGACCTACAGCTACCAAATTTTGTACATTTATACCTTGGGTGCCGGAAATGTGCACCTCGGAGCCTTTTTTTTTGAATTTTTAATTAAAATTTTAATTAATTTAAAATAAGCGACATTTTAACGTTTTTTCGCTATAACTTCCAAAAATAGTGCAGCACAAAATTGATTTTTGCATCAAATTAAAATTCAAAAAATTAGCTTTTCAGTGATACTGATGTTTTGACCTATCAATTAAAATTCAATTTTTAATGAATTTTTAAACATTTAATTTAATTGTATTTTTCAACGATTTATTTCGCATAAAATAAAAAAAAATCATCTTCACGAGGATCACACACACACACAAAAAATCAGCTTTTAATAATATGTTGCCATCACATTTTCAGAAGTTCTGACTTTAAAAAATCAGTTAATTACTACCAAAAATAAATAATTAATAAATATCTGAATATAATGTGAGACATATGTTTATCTTAAAGTATTATACCATAAACAAATGTACTACTTTGAGTTTTTATGAATATAAATGTTATTTTTTTCTAGCTACATTATTCTTATTTTCATAAAGCTGCAAACAATTTTTGAGTTTTGAAATAATTATCGCCTCTTTAAACAAAATAATAAAATTAATAGAATTTTTTGAAGAGTCAGTATCTTAACACAATAAGAAAATTCAGTGAAACAGTTTTAAAGCTCTGAAAGTTACGAAAAGTTACACAAGATAATTAATAAGAAAAGCTAATTAAGCGGTTGAAATAACAACCTTATTGTTTTACTCAACAAGAATAACAACAAACTTTTCAATAACTTGCTTTTTCTCTTTCTAGCTCAGATGTAGCGGACACTTTTGAACATGCTTCACATTATCTTAATCAAAAAAGCAAACTTTCCTTTGCATTTTAGTGCCTTTCATTCATCATTTAAATTTTTATAATACAAAAGAATAAAATATAAATTATCAGGATATTGTAACATTTTTATTATTGTATTTTCCAGTCTGGAGAGATTAAAGATATTAATTACCAATATAAAAAAGATTTTTCATGATAAATTTATTATCGGAAATAATTATAAAATTTAATTTAAAATCTTCAAATATATCAATTGCTAGATTATTTTTTAAATATGAAATTTTGAAATCTTTTTAAGAAAATGCTATATTGTTTTTTTATGTTATACTAGATTTTTAAAGATCTATAAGAATAAAATTTTGAAAAATAATTGACTGAATTATGAATACTGGAATAATTTACAAACACTAAGAAAACATTCCGATAAAAAATGTAATATCCGTTCAATAAGGCATCAGTTTCAGAGTTTTCCAAAGTCAGATTCTACCAAAGGATCGTCGTATATGTAGAATTGATGTACACTAAATATGAAGTAAGGGTTTACTACTCTTCCACTAATGTAGTTGAGAAATTTGAAAACGAGGTGCCGCCTCAAGTGTTGATCTCATCATCTACTAATAGTTCAGAAATACGAGATGAGTTTCAAATTAGTATTTACTCTTTATATAAACCGGTCTACTTCATTTTATATTTAAAAAAAGTTTTGTGTTTTGATGACATTACTACGCTATAAAGTAACATTGAAAACATAAACGAGCAAGGAAGTTCTTAATGGCATTCCGGAGACATTGTGTTTTATGCTTACATAATTAAATTCCAGTATAAATCCACATGAGAACTATAGGTACTTATGCATTTTACCGTCCAACTTTATCGCCAAATTAGAAGTCATCGCCAATGAGTTGCTAAACCTCCAATTATGGAAATCCGGCAATGGTGTAATCATTTGATCTTTATCGCCAAATTTATATCCGTCGCCTTGTGAGTTGCTAAACCGTTGGCGATCTTTGGCGAAGACGATATAATACGTATGTACCGAGCTATATACATACTGAAGCACTTAATTCCAAAACTGATGGTTTTCAGAAAGAGACAAAAATTGGGGCGCATCATATTCTTGAATTTCTGTACGACTACAACTATATCATTGCTTTCCTCTAGAGACGACAATAAAACATATTTAACTAAATTTTCTTGGCAACCAATTTTCTTTCGCTCTTAATAAATAACGACAGGTGGCATTTTCTTTGATTACGTGATATTCTAGCCAATTCAGATCCCACCTTCAAGTGTATCACATAAATGATCCGGATATTTTCTTGGGAAATATCAAAACACAAAAAATGATCTTAGCTCAGCTAAATGGCAATAGCAAGAGAGTCCCCTCGACCCCTTTTATCTCATCTTTTGACAGCCTGCACTAGCGTGGCGTTGGGAAGTTTTAAACTAGTAGGGAGTAGTTATAGAAGTTGAATAAGAAAATGTTAAAATAGTTTCGTACTTTGTTGCAGCGACAGCATTCACGTCGAGGAGAAGACTCAACAAAAAATAATCTTTTTTTTTTTCTTTTCCCGCGGCTGCCACTGCTGCAAAAGAATGTAAATGCCGTGGATTTCCTGAGCACCGATCTGAATTATGCATATGCCTTTTTCTCTCTTGCCACCCCTGGCGTTTAAAACGTGCCTGGCCCTCAGAGCTGAGACACTTGGACTTGAGAGGATTGTAGAAACGATTCTGTTTTTGCTCGCTGTTTAAAAATAGTGTTACCTTTTAAACGAAAATTACTATTATTATTTTATTTAAATTCAAGATGCGAATTTAGGATTCAGGAAAAGCAATTGATTTGAATTGGTTCTCATTATTAAACTAAATATGTACTTCAATTCATTAATCATGATTGTAATTTGTATAAATGCGAGAAAAAGTTTGTTTCTGACATGATACTGGGCTTTTTTGAAGTAACATGATTGCCATTTTTTAGATTATTTGAAATAGCATAATGAAAATTTTTGGGACATGTTTTGAAGTAACATGATGAAATTGTTTGGGACATGTTTTGAAGCAACATGATGAAAATGTTTGGGACATTTTTTGAAGCAACATGATGAAAATGTTTGGGACATTTTGGGAAGTAACATGATGACAATTTTGGAACAAACTTTTGTAGTTTTGAAATGGGGTCAAATGAGAAAGACAATATAAGATGGTATATGAAAGACTTCATATCCACACTTCCACACTCTACAGCTGGAGGAAGTTTGCCTTTTAACCTCGAGTTTAGAGTGTCTGAAACATAGTTAATCACCAGAGGAATCTGGTTCCGAGATTAGAACTTCCCCGCTCAGAAACTGACATTTTACTATAAGATACCATAATAAGCATTCGACTTAATCAAAAACTCAAAATGAAGGAGTTTAAGTAAAAACTTATACGTTTAAGGTTAGATAATATACTTTTAAACGAAAAATGGCAGGAAATATTTGTTTATATTTAATAGTTTTAATAAATGATACATGATTAATAAATGATAAATAATATAAAAAATAGTAATCATTATTAATAATATTGTAATGATTAAAAAATACTAATTCCCCTGGACAAATAAATATTTTTATAAACAATTAGCACTTTGCACTATATATATAACAAGATGAGATAAAGACATTTATTACATATGAATTAGTTAAAATGTTTAAAATTAATTTTTTTCGAAATTTTTAAGAATAGATTACTTGCCGTTATAATTCACCGAGTGTCTATCCTTGTCATTTCAGTTTTAATTGTCTTCAAATATATACCTTATTGTTTTGTAATCCTAATGTAGTGGCTTTTATTTTATCATTTTTATAGAGATCATAACATTTGATTCGAAATCAATTGCAAAATTATATATATATATATATATATATATATATAT
>JAOUZG010052315.1:4606331-4636350 GCA_026289955.1 Argiope argentata | reverse complement strand
TTAATTTTTGAAATCTCATTTCAGTAAAATTAGATAGATAACTGGTAGCCGTAAATAAAATGTTAATTAACTGAAATAAAAAAAGCTTTCTTTTAATGTAAAAGTACGTTTAATCCAATTTAAATAACAATTTATTATAAAAAATCTGCTCTAAAGATGACTTTCACACGCATACTTTATTTTTGAAGTGCTCTTTATAGAAGTATTTTATTGTACTTTGCAGAAATATTTTTTTCATACTTCATCTGTATTCTAGTCATTCAGATAAATTATTGTAGTAACAAATTTTGCGTGAATTTTTTAAATGAATTAATAAGATTGAAAGCTTCCTCGCTTTTTCTAAGACTTTTAATATGACTAAATATAAAGTAACGGAACGATTACAATGTTTGACTAACGGTTGTTCCAAAGTTATGAATGAAAAAGAAGTGAATACAAATACAAATCATGTCAATGACCAAATGATTAAAATATGCATATTTGGTCGTAGATTTACAGATGGCATAATAAATTGTTTAATTTTTGATTCTGACAGTTTTAAAACTAAGCATTCTCCTTATTTGACGTTGAAACGTATAACTCTCTACAAAGTGAACGCTAAAGTAACTAAGAGCAGAACTTTGCTTAAGAATTGCGGGCATTCTTCAAGAAAATATATGATGGAAGTAATAAATTATTCTTTTGCTAGCAATTCTGATTGCTGTGTAACAGAACATTCTTATAGCTTCTCGATGAAATATATAGATATTTTAACTGGAAATGGCACAAGCGTAGTAGAGTGAAAGTAAAAATTGGCAAAAGATTCGAGCTTATTTTTTTAATGAAAGATGATTAATGGAGGAGTAATAGGCTGTTTAAAGTTCTCGATTCTGACAGTTTCGTGACTGAAAATTCTAGCCTTGCCAGGATAAAATATACAGTTGTCCAGTAAAAGAAGTAGCAAACATCAAGGAACTGCAAGAATGCATGATAAAATATTAAAAAAATAGTAGCTTTTCTCCTTCATTTCTCGATTCTGATAAGTGTCTAATACTTATCTCTTTGATGAAATACTTAAAAGTTTTTACTTTATATATAAGCAAAAATAGTATATAACAAAGAACAGTAAAAGGTTTGATTTGTTTATTTAGTTATGAAAAAATGAAATAATAATTACTTGCAATACATTTCTTGAATCTGAGAGTTGGTATTAATATTCTCTTTTCTTTTTATGAAATATATTTTTGTCTTATCAAGAAATGTTCACAAAAAAATAGTAGAGAACAAAAATTAACAAGAGATTCGTGTTCATTTAAATGAATTAAGTTCTCGATTCTGAGAGAATTCTTCCGATTTTTTGGCAAGAAATATTCATAAAATATTAGAGAATTAAAATTAATAACAGATTCGTGTTCATTTAAATGATGAGGTATTAATAATGAAGCAATAGGTGATTATTTAGTTGTCGATTCTGAAAGAATTCTTCCGATTTTTTTAGCAAGAAACGTTTACAAAAATATTAGAGAATAAAAATTAATAAAGGATTCGTGTTCTTTTAATTCTGTTCTGTTAAGAGAATAAATAATGGAACAATATATGTTAATTTAACTCTCAATTCTGGTAAGAATTCTTCCGATTTTTAGCAAGAAATGTTCACAAAAATATTAGAGACGGAAAATTAAAAAGAGATTTGTTTCATCTAAATGTTAAGAGAATCAATAATGGAACAACATATGATTATTTAACTCTTAATTCTGAGAGAATTCTTCCGATTTTTCAGCAAATGTTCACAAAAGCAGTAGAGAATAAAAATGAATAAGAGATTTGTGTTCTTTTAAATGTTAAAAGAATTAAGAATGGCACAATAGGTGATTATTCAACTCTCAATTCTGATAGAATTTTCCTATTTTTTTGGCAAAAAAAAGTTGACAAAAGTAGTAGAGAATGAAAATTAATTACAGATTCGTGTTCCTTTCAATGTTAAGAGAATTAATAACGGAACAATATATGATTATTTAACTCACAATTATGAGAGTATTCTTCCAATTTCTTTGCAAGAAATGCTCACAAAAGTTGTAGAGAGGGAAAATTAATAGGAGATTCGTGTTCATTTAAATGTTAAGAAAATTAATAATGGAACAATTTATGTTATTTAGTTCCCTATTCTGAGAATAGAACATACTCGAATCTCCAAATCATGCAAGTACGCCAACAATAAGTGTACATTATATATAAGAGTGAACAAGATTTGGCAAATGAATTTCGCGAGTCCATTTCAAGAAAACAGAAGTAAAAAAATGGCTTTCAACACTAGCATTTTCGCATTTGGACAGTAAAATATGAGATGTTTATGTAAAAATAAGTAAGAATAAGGTTAAATTCGGAGCTATATATTTGCTGACAAAATCAATGGAAAAATAATGTATTGTTTTTAGATCTCAGTTATATTTCGCACTTACTTGTCCAAGTTAATATAAGACCATAGATAATAAAGAAGGCTACAAGATAAATTTTTTATTAGTTCTCATCCGCTGGTGTTTTACTCTTTGTAACTTTTCTGTAGAAATACAATATTACCATTAAGAACGCAGGGGATCTGACAGATGACGTGAGAGACGTAAAAGATGCAAAGAAAAATTCAGTATTTGAGAAGAAAATGACTTATCTTCAAATGGTAGTTAGTTTTTAAAGAATGAAGAACGCTTGTTCTTAAGACATGCATTCTCACAGTATAGAATTGAACAGGATATACGAAGTGACAGAGAACGAAGCAAAAGCTAAGGATATATTCATTTGCAGACGATAAGTAATGGACACATTTAGTTTGCTCTTTAGAACACAAATCTGGTATTTTCGCAATATTCTCATGTCTCTACACGTACAGCGACCATCCTTACTGGAATGACTGTACTTCAATAAAAGCTATACAGTTACAGTTCATACGAATCCTCCCTTCCAAGGTCACAGAGAAGAGAAATCCAAGTTCTCATTCGATCCTTGAAATAAAAGAAAAGAAAGATGAAGAAAAAAAATGGGGTGAAATAAGAAGAGACAAAGAAAATGAAGATGGCGGATTCCATCAAGTTGGAGGTATTTCGATTACCAGCGAAGCGCAGAATGACTGAAAGAATAGCCATCTCTTTGTCAGTTTGGTGCGACGAAGGAAAACATAGACGAGACAAAATAATATATATATATATATATAAATATAAAAAAAATCCGAAGATAGCAGCGACTGAAAATTTGATTTTGTTTTAAGGGTTTTATCTCAGCGTTATTTCAAATTGAATCTAGACGTGTCATATTAGAAGCGGCAGATAAAAAGAAAAAAAACTGTTTGTGTTTGCAGTTGCTGAAAGTAGTTCTGTTGCTCTCACTGTCTCTTTCGATTGGGCATCGCGTCTCAGGAAAGTAAAATGGACAGATTTTTCATTTCGCTGTATTGAGCAGCATGTGTTGGCGAGAGTTTCCATCTAAGTTGCTTGCACATTAGGCGACGCAAATAAATTTGAGTGTTTATGATAAATGTGAGCTTGAAATGCGAGTCGTTTGGATGCTATCGAAGTTTCAAAGTGATTCGAGACATACTGCATTGCTTTTATTTTAAGAGAAAGAGTATTAAAATTTTGATAGGATTTGAGTAAATACAACAAGCGCTGAGATGTTTTTAATAAAAAAAAGCGCTTACATTTTATTTAGTTAGAACAGGTGACAGGTCTGGATTTGACAATGATTTGATTTGTTGTTATATCTTTTTCATATCTTTACCTAAACGTTGCTAACAAATCTTGCTTGCTTCTTCTTTTTTGCAATACGTAGAGAAAAAATTGATTGTTCTTTAACATTTATCTAGGTCAGGGGTTCTCAAAAGGTGGGTTGTGACCCCCAGGGGGGTCTCGAGATGTGGAAGAAAAGTTTAAAGAAAATTAATTTATTGCTATAGTTTTCATTAAAAAAAGAAGCATGAAGCTTTTAATACACATCCAAGCTGGTTTTTGTGTTCTATTAGTTAATGGGATACATGAGCTTGTTTGGAATTAACCCATTTTTTAATGTCTGGAATGAGTTTTGTATCACACAAAACAATGTCATTTTCCAGTGTCAAACGATTTCTTGATTTAGTTTTTAAATTTATCATTATGGAGAATCTTTTTTCACAGTTGTTATTTGTAGAAAATGCCATCAAAGTTGTTAGTGCTGTTGTGGACAGTTCGGGGATAAGTTCATTTTTAATACGTATCCAAAATTTGTCGATATATGCTTTGTTAAAAGTTACTTTACTGACTGATCACTTGAAATCTCTATCAGTTGATCATGATGACGGGCACTTAGCTCAGCTTTTGTTACGGCTTGCTCACTGAACGGATTGGCTATCCACACAACCCCACACATATACTTAACTGGAATTTAATCTGTAAACTGTTCAATCAAAGTTTTGAGATGAGATGATACTAATAAAGAGAAAGATGACGTATCAAGGGATGTGGCGCCAATACCCGACACATATTCTAAAAACTCTTGAGTACGTGTAAAATTTTCAAAATCTCTGTCTAAACTTTAGATAGAGTTAAAACTTTGTGGAGGGTCGCCAAAATGCTTAGTCTAAAAATAGGGTCGCAATGTCTAAAAGTTTGAGAACCCCTGATCTAGATAATCTAATTAAAAATTGTTAATGGACTACATTAATTTAAGTTTATTAAGCTGTTATCACAGGACTACATTTGAGAAAGAAATGAGATATTTCTGTTTACTAATTTGCCAAAATTGTGCAATAGTTTTAACGGAAATGTTTCTGCTACCTTCTCATTTTTGTGATTCGTTTCAGAGTTTTTATCCAATATGATTACGCGATTAATTATATTCTTCAAACATTAAAAAAATTGAGAAACGCACAATTATTTGGTTTAATTTCAAATGAAATAATGAAATTTTATTTGGGCGTGTTGAATAACAGAAATGAAAGAAACTGATAAAAAGATTATGTTGGTGAAAAGATAAAGTAGAAAGAAAATGCCCGGGAAAAGATTGGCATAAAAGAGTTCAGAACCGAAACTGAAAAAAAAGGAAGCGAACTAGATCTTTTTCTTTGTCTTCACGAAGGGGGAACCGACCCCACTTCCAATTTATTGTTTTTATGTACATTTCGTTGCACGGTTTGATGCACTCCACTGGGTGTATTGGAGCATCCGGCCTTTCGGAACAATTCACGGGGTTTTTCCCCCACTTTTATTGCAATTCTTATTTAAATTTTTTTTTATTTTAATCTGTACGTTTATTCATTTTTGTTTGTGGATTTTTGTATAGTTTTCATTTGAATATAACTCTTTCCTTCTGTGATAATCGCAGCTGTTTTGATTTTTATAAAGAATGCAAAAATGTGTGCGCAGAAAGTATTTATTAGTTTAGGTAATTAGTTATTCAATACTTTTTTTTATGAATTGTTTCCTTAATCTAAAAAAAAAACTATACTTTTATTAATAACTATGAGATATTTGAACTGTTTGCTTCAGGAAACTACATTTATCTCCTTTGAACGATTTTCTTCTTTTTTCCCCTCTCAAAATGTGAGTGAAATGAATAATTTTTAAATATCTAAATATTAATATCCATATTTATAAAATATATCTGCGAATTAAATTTTTAAAACGTCCCAAATTTACAGCAAAACGATAAATGATTATAAAATATTTCTTTACACTTTTTTTAAAGTAGCCACCTCCTCCTGTTTTTTTTTTATTCCCATCTCATTCTTGATTGGCGAAATCAAAATCGGCACGCGCATGCTCAGAAGCACAGAGAGAGATTCCTGTTCTAAAAACGGATATTAAAAGCAATTGTCTGTTATGTTTATAATTTGTTTCTTATGTGCCATGGAGATGTGCTACAAATCAAATAGAATAAATACCAATCTTATGAATAAATCTTGCTGAAATAAAGTTCTGAAAACATAAATGATCGCAGAAAGTTGAGCTCTCTTGTCGTTTTCAAAGATACTGTGGCCATTCGCAAACGTTTATATTAAATTGTGTTCAAGTGTATCTTTCTCTTGTTCTCAAAAATACTGTAAATACTGTCTTTCTCGTGTTCTCAAAATACCTTTCGTAATAGTTTACATTAAATTGTGGTCAGTTGCATCTTTTTCTTGTTTTCAAAAATAATATGGCTATTCGCAATCATTAGCATTAATTACATTGTGGTCAAACTTATCTTTCTCTTGTTTTCAGATGCTATGGTCATTCGCTTTGAGGTTACTAGAGTTACTAAAAATCTGATTTAACTGGAGTTACTAAAAATCTTCTAAAATCTATAAAATTGTTTAAAGGATTAAAAAATGTATATAAATAGTGATTTCTTTACTAAAGTAGTTTCATGCAATAAGCATGCCATTGGGAATTAAATTCAATGGCCCTATTATTTTACATTTTTATCCAGTTTTTTTTTGTGGCATTTAAGAGAGACTTTTTATCAAACGGGGACGAATATCTCGCATGTGGTTAATCATTCGAGTTTAATTTGATAAACGCAATATGTATTCAAGCAATCCAAGTTTTAAACTAATCAATGGTGGTATAATGTCATTAGTCCATTTTGATCGGCTGAACCGTCAAAACAGATTCTATTCTATTAATTTAAATCGCATAATTAAATTTGGACAGAGATCTAGTTTAGTTTAAAGATTTTTTTCTTCCTCTTTCTCTTCTTCTACTTTGTGTTAAACTTTATTTTTTCGCTTGCCGAGAAAATGTCTTGAAATTTTTCCGCTATTTAACTTAATGCTGGAATTCTGTTGAGGGAAATCCTCCTTCGTTAAGAATATATATTATCTTGTTCTTTTATTTCTTTTACTGCCAAAGCGAAATTCGATTAGGATTAAAGGATTTTTCGTTTCGGGTTTTGAATGAAAATCGCTTTAATTCTCAACCATTTCTTTTTTCTTTTTTTTTTCTTTCTCTCATGAGAGTCTGCGTTTTCCTGATTTCCTCGGATGGAAGTAATAGAAGCGAGATTCGAGATAATTTCAATCCGGAGTTTTCCTTTGTTTCCTTCCAATCAATGAAAACTGTAAACGTTTTCTCGAATGCTTTTATAACTTTTAAAATCTTTTTTCTTTATCTGAGTGTGATAATAATTAGTTAGCCAAGGAAACTAATGAATATAGCTTATCATGCAATGCATAAAAAATCGCACTATCTTCTCCCTGAAACTAACTAATTACGGCTTGTACAAAAAATCATCTATTAATGTGTTGATTGGGTGCAGTTCTTAAAATATTCAAAAAAACGGAATTTAAAATTACATTCTTTAGTGGATCTTTATTTGACAAAAGGTATTTCAAGCAAGTACTGAAATGAAGAAAAATTTAAATCGTTATTTTTAAAGTTCAGTTCTATTACAGATAAAAATTTAATCAAAATGGATATTTAATCTGTTTATATGCTGTAAGTTCAGCCAATTTTAGCAACCCTTCTCGCCCCACTTAGCAACCCTTCTTGTGGAGATACGCAAGAACACGGAGGGAAAAGGGTTGAGTGTGGTGAGAAATAAAGCAGAGATAGTCGATGAGAGATGAATTGCAGAACGAAAAAATAATGTTAAGAGGCGAATCCGGGGAAAACATCAGCATTCTGGGACTGACGAACCAAGAGATAGGTGGTCAGTTGGAATCGGGAACGAAATGTGCGAAGCGAGAGAAGAGTAGAAGTCAGTCTAAGTCTAAAACTGGCGGAATTGATAAAAGATGAGATATTTTAGTTAGATTTATATTTTTATTTTATATGTGTGATGTATCCCATATTTAGATGTTAATAAAATTTTAGGACTAAAACTAAATGTTATTACTATCTCTACCGCTCCGATAATAGAAATCCCTCGTCTTACATATGCCTTGTTTAAATTATTTTTAAAAAAAGTGTTTTTTTTTATTAGATAAGATATAATCTACACATTGAATGTTTTGGGTGAAAATTTAACACAATTTAACGAATTTGACGATTAAATAATTCACCAAATTTCATTTGTTTAACTCATTACGGTTTTGAGTTACCCTATCTCCATGTAAACATTTGGATAAACATTCAGATATTCTTCCGAATCGACAATTTCATATAAAATTTGTTAAATCTATAATTTCGGTGAATGACCTTACACGGAATTGTACTAATATTAAACCTCAAAAATTAATATCAACTTAGCTTCTAACCAACGAGGTAATCTCCCCAAAACTTTCCCACATATACTCTAATAAATTTGTCATGCCAGAGAATGATTTACATGGCATTGACATTCAATAGTTACGAAATATTAACTTTTGACGTGAATTTAACATTTTTACTGAATCTTTCGTGTGCCAGCTTTCTGGCACAGAGGTATGGCGTCTTCCTCTTGTTCTGGGAGTCCCGGTTAGGGCATGATTGTTCTTCTATGTAAATCTATAAAACCCTGGGTGTGACTGTACTACCCTGGGAAAAGGGGCTGTGCAAGCGAATGTAATGCGTGGGTCTCTAAAGTCATTCCCTTGCCCCTTGTTGGCGCTACTTGAAACAAGAGATGCATATCTTCAGCTTAAAATCTGCTGATGTATAGGCGGGGCATGACCATGGCAAGTGCCATAGGTGACAAAAACAACATCTATCGTATCATCCGTTGGAGTTATTTGGCGATTAATCTTTTGCACGCTATTAATAGTTCCCAAATATGGAATTTGTATTTTCTCAACAAAACGATAAATTTAACACAAAATAGCATTAGCAGTCACAAATTCCTTTAACAAATTTGGGTGCGACAGGAGAGAGCATCACCCCGTTTTCGCCAATAATATTTAGCGCCAAATATGGCAACCCGATGATGTCGTTGGAGGATATCTTCCTCCGGGAGATAAGACGCAAGAGAGCAGGTTCTTAGTGATTTTGAAAAGTGCGCCAAGGGGGTGATGTTCTCTACGGATCAACCGAAATTTGATATATGTAAATTGTTGCGTTTTTAATTATTGAGTTTACGTGTTTCTTTTAGTACATATTGATAGGCAGATTTAGATTAGGCTTAAAATTTGATAGGTGTCGACTCTATAGATGTTAAACCTTTGAATTGAATTATATCAGTCTTGCCCTCTTCGTTCTGTGATTACTATGTTAACTTATAATTAAACAGCCGAACGGATGTACATCTTTTGAACAGGTTCTAATCAAAATTTGATACAAAACTGCGAATTTGGATTAAATACCGTAGGCTGAATTTCATTCGTTCAGCTCAAAGGGCTTTTGAAATATCTTTGTCACAAACAGATAGACGGAAATTTTTCATGAATATGTTTTTCGAACTCAATGAGGTCTAAAATGTGGGGGTTCGACAAAATTTCGAGTTCGAATTTTCTTTATCGATTATTATAATGTATCTATATTACCTATAAGAGAGAGTAAAAAAGCAAAATAAAAAATCTGGTTAAAAATCAATGGATTCACGAGTTTAATTATTTAAATCCAGTTTCAGTCTTCGACTCAAAAGTTTCTTTTCTCCCTTTACTTAAACACAATCCATCCTTTCTGGCGTTATTTATTTCATAGAATTCTATACGTCTCCATCGCATAAATTTTCTTTAAAATGGGAAAACTCTGTTATTGACCTTTGCAACTTTTTAAACAGGGACTCAACAAATCCGGACTTTATTTATTCAAATGGAACTACGGTATTTGCTTATAATTTAACCCAACATCGAACGGAATATATCGGTGTGCTTCAGAGTATATTCGAGGTCTGAGATGTCTAAAATGCAAATATTGCATTTCTTTATTTTAAATATATACTGCATTCGATAAAACTAGTGCGCTCATAGAGAACGAGAGGAAATAGTTATTTTTTTTAATTCCAGGTTAACGTTTGCACAAATCGAATATTTCATTTTTTTGTTTTCCTGTGTTGTTTGTGTATGGTTCTATAAACCAAAACGTATTCAACAGTAATATAATCTAGATGGCGAATTTCCTCTTCTCTACTAAGTTTAAGAATTTGAAATTCTTACGTCAAGATTTTTGAATGAATTCAGTTATACGATTTCGATTTGAAATAAATATTTGTATCGATCTTTGGCTGGTTCCGTATGTTAATCATTGACTTTAGCATGCTTTCTTAAAATTTTCTATTCTTTACATTTTTTTACTTGGGGAGCGAATTATTAAATATTCCTTATTGTGTTTAACCGATATATTTGTGGCTGCTTAATATGCACATGGAAAATAAAATTTTAAAAAAATGTTACGAAATGAAAATTAAGCTATTGAGCTGATGTTCATAGCATTAATAAGCATCAAGACTCTCATTAGTTCAAAGATAAGTTATAAGTTGAAAGGAGAAAATTCGCTTCCACCCCCACCCCTTAAATTGGCATTGACTGAGCTGAGGGTTTTGCAGCTCGGATTTGACAATCGACAAATTGGCTCTTTTTTCTTTCCTATCTATCTGTGGTTTTATTTCATCTATTTTTCCTTGTATTCCTTGATCTTGTTCTTTTTTTTAAAGTATATGTTTCGCTTTAATGTTATTCTGTGGAAACATGACTATTTAAATAAACACACTCATGTGCGTGTGTGTTATACATGACGCATCGGAAATCTAAAATGGAATTTAGATAATTGGGATAGAAATTTTTGAGTCACTTAAAATGTAAAGTTATTTTTTATCGTCTCAGAACATGATGTTGTTTTTGGGATGAGGTTTTTGCCATCAACAAAACTCCGTCGACGAAAAATTTTAAAAAAAAATTATTATCTGCACGAGCATCTCAAAAAAAAATCAGCTTTTAATAACGCATTGCCATCGCCTTTACAAAAGCACTGATAAAAAAATAAGCTAATTACTATAGCAAATAAAATCTAAAAAAGGGTCGTTTTGAAATGATTTGAGAGTTGCACGTTATATGAAATGAAATAAATAGGAAAATGTGATATTTTTTTTTAACAATTAATGCGAGACAAAGTATTTTTTGGATCGTTTGCAATACTAAAAAGCGACTCATTCAATGAAACAGTTAAAATGAATAAAAATATAATTGAACTTGCACGAGCACTTGGTACTTGGCCGTTCAAGAAATTGAGAAATTGTGTTCTGATATGATACTTTGAAATAGGCATAGCAGAAATCATTTTAATCTTTTTATATATTCCTTTGATCTATATATATAACTTGCCTGTAAACTGAAAAGTCGTCACTGAGTACAATAGTATTAATATATCTATTGATAAGATTTCACAAGAATGTTAGCATATTATCTCATTTATAACTTCAAACAATTTTACAAATATTTAAAATACTTTAAGAATCTAAACATTTCAAAATTTAATTAAATGATTAATCAACACATGAATATATATAAAATATTATTTTTAAAATATTAACTCTTTTAGAGTAAATATGTTTATATGGAAATTTTAATCGGTTTTTTACCGCTGTACATATTGCAAAAAATAATTATAATTATCTTTACTTGGCATTAATTACAACAGACTGAAATAAAAATTATTTTCGTTGCAGTAATTCTCCTATGTTTAGGAAACGTTCAAATTTTATTTTTTTAAATGTCTCCTGATTCCGATCCATTACACTTCATTATGGATCCAATTCAAATTCTATTTTGAGTTTATATCCTTAAAAATATTTTTAAAGATTTTTACAAACGAAGCTCTATTGAATAGAGATTGGTTTTCAACATTGAATTGAATAGGATTGAATAGATATCAGATCTAAATGGTGTACTAATGAGATCGATTTACCTATAAGCGAGTAATGAAGAGGAATCTATAATGTTTACGTAGTCATTTTCAATCAAATTGGCAAATCGTGGCGATTCTTTTGTAATTTTTGAGAAAATCTGTTTCACATGCCTTAATCCAACAAATTTATCTACAAAATTCTTCTAAATGATCTCTATAGAGTTTTGACAGAAACTTCAAAAGACCAGAATTGAGGTAAATGATCGGTTCATTAGGAAGATTTGTGCTTGATCTAACACATTAGATTTTATTAGCTACTGTTATTTTCACTACTTACTTTTAAAAAAATTAGGGCAGTGATGTTTTCAGATGAATGATGCTGAATGAGAATGATTTACCAATACGCAACGTATTGAATAAGAGTCTGTATAATATTTACGTTGTAAATTTCAACGCGATTTTAAAAAAATTATTTCTGCTCAAAAACATTGGGGAAAATCTATTTTTTTTTGTGTTTCATTCCAATAAATTCTGTAAAGACTTCTTCTAAATGATTCCAATTTAGGGTTTTGAAAGATTCTGCTAAAGAATTGAACTTATCGTAAAAGATCAGTTCATTAGTAGGGTTTGTTCTTGTTCAAAAACATGAAATGCTTTTTATTTGCCACTGTTTATTGCTTACACTACTCGTTTTACAAAAACTAGTGGAATTATGTTTTGGGATGAAAGATAATTTTTTTAAATCTTTCTACTGCTTTTCCTTTAATAAAATATTTCAAAAAAATTATTAATATTATTTATAGCGAATGAAAGGGAACTATATGATAAAGGCAGAAAAATGTATGAATTGAAATCAATCCCACTAAGTCTCCTATTTCGATTTATATTCTAATAGGTTTAAATATTGTTTTAATCATTTCAAGAAAAATATACTTTTAGCAACACTGGCAATAGGTCGTAATAATGAAATTTTAAATCGTTTTATAAATACCTTATGAAGTACAACTATTTTTACATTGCTGTGAAAAAAATCAACTTCTCATTTCTTCCAATGTAGAGGGAGGAGACTCTTTATAACTTCCTTATGAGGTAGATGAAAATAATAGACAAATTTCAGGAACTATTATTCAACTAGTTTCAAATTTATACATTTCACAAGATAAAACAAACACGAACATTAAAAGGACGCGACACTCAGTTAGAATACTATCTAATTATGATCCCCAAAAAGAATCATAGGAAATATACCTTGATGTTAATAAGGTAACGCCATCTGTTGTCTCAAAAGTAAAGGTAGTAGTGTTATGTAACCGCTACAAAAAATATAATTATTTCTCGCTAAATTGATGGCGCGAATCAGTGAAATAACTGAAAAAAAGAACACGAATCAACATGATAATGTATTGAACAATTTTTATGTACAATAGAAGATCTGTATATACAATTGTTACTTGATAATCATCATTTCTATACTTCGAAACTGTTAATTTACTTCTCCTGGAAAAAAAGGATTGAAACACAGCTTTTTGAAACTTGTAATTGAAGTTCCTTAACAACTGCCATGATTAACTTTCAATGGATAATCCTCATAGGTTTATTTTTCTAAGAACCTCAACACGACAAACGAGCGGGTTTAAAATAATACTTTTAAAATTATGGAGTCGTGGGTGGTTCCCGTTTACATAACTGCCTCTAATATATTCTTGAACGAATGCAAATAGCAATGGTGGATGATTTCTAAAATGTCTTTCATTTCATTATAATTTTTAAATATACAATCTACATATTTGGTTTTCCATCGGTTCGCGACAGCTGATAACATTTTACATTACTTTTGAAGAACCGACGGAATTCCTTTTAAAGCTTTCTTCTTCTTTTTATCCACCCTCCTTATTCTACCTGAATCTCCATTCATTTGTTTGCGATTTGAGAGAACTAAGAAGAAAAAAAAGATCAACAACAAACACTCGAGACAAGGCGTCATTTTTCTGCTTTCTATTAACATAAAATGGAACGGAACGAGATTTCATTTTATCACATTCTCAAAAATGCGTTTTTGAGCGTCACTTTGGTTATGCGCAAGGGGGAAAAAAAGTTAGCCCGGTTAGAGCCGAAAGAATTTCTGCTGGAAAACTCTTCAGAATTTCCGTTATTCGAGCACTTTTAACTGCAACCGTCTCTAGTACTCGAAACAGAATTTTATTGACAGACACTGAGCAAGCTTGTACAAACACGAACTTACGTGAAATTTCGTTCTTGTTCTATTTTTTTGCACTTCTTCGTCAGGTAGTACGTGCCATGGCTTTTTATTTCACGTTAAAACGATTTTTTTTCGTTCTCTCTGCCTTGTTTTGAGTTTTCTTCTTCTTCTTCTTCTTCTGGTGGTGATCGAAATTCAAGGAAAGATCTTAGTTTGTCTCTTATGTATACTTGAAACACTTAGCGAGTGTGTCTGGAGTGGTATTTTCGAATGATCGTTTTTCAGAGATAATATTTGTTTTTCGTCTCGATATTTTTTTTGAGGTAAAATGCTTTTGAGTTGTTTGCTCGACCCAAGTTTACTTTCGTAAATTATTAGGACGGTGGTTTTTATCAATTTGATCTCAAAACGGGACAAAAAAAATGTAGCAAAAATTATGCAGATGTAGTATTTCCCCCAAATTTTGTGATTTGACCATTTTCTCCTCCGAAATGTCTTTTTGGACATCATTTCAAAATATTCTTAAAATCATGGATAAAATATTTGTAAAACGATTTTTAATTCAACGTATATATATATAGCTACCTGAGTACAATCTTTTTCTGTCTGTATTTGATTTAAATGATCTTTGATTCACTTATCACATTCTTAGTTGATTGGTGCCACCACGCAGGATTTTATTGACAATCCATTGCTATTATTGTATTTCTTTAGAGTACACAATTTCATAGACTTATCATAGCTCTCTTGTTCATGGAGAAATGCAGTAACAACAATAACGCAATTTTAAAAATATATTTTTCCTTTATAACTTTGGGGACTTTCCTTTAAACTCTGTTTACACTGGAACAATTGTTGGTCATAATAGGATATCATGTGATCACAATAAAATCTCGTCACCAGTCAACTGTCTGGAAACGTTCACGCATACTCGAATCTTAGAGAATGAAACATCGGTTCTTCTTTGTTGGCGCCTATGACTTTCCAGTACCAGAAGCGATTATCCCCCTGTAGACGGTTGGAATAGAATATGTATAATTAAACTGTTTGGATTACATTCCCTTTGCAAAATCAATCTTTCATTTTTCTCATCACAAATTATGATTTTATTTTCCTTTGTCATTCCTTTCCTTTGTTTATTTTCCTTTGTCATTTCATCATTTCGAGTGTAATATCCCTAGCTAACAAATGAAAACTATACTAATAAAAGATTAAAAGGAAATCTGCTGTGCCTATTTCAATGTATCATGTCAGAACATCATTTCTTGAACGGCCAAGCACCAGGTGCCCGTGCAAGTTAAATTATATTTTTATTCACTTCAATTCTTTCATTGAATGAGTCACTTTAATATAGCAAAAGATCCAAAAAAAATTAGTCTCTCATTTATTATTTTAAAAATATCACCTTTCCTATTTATTTCATTTCATATAACCGCGTGCTCAAAATCACATTTTTCTAGGTTTTATTTGCTGTAGTCATTAGCTTATTTTCTTTAGTCAGAGCTTTTGTAAATGCATTGACAAAACTGTATTAAAAGCTGATTTTTTTGAGATGCTCATGCAGAAAATAAAATTTTTATTTTTCATCTACGGACTTTTGTGGACTCCAAAAATCTCATCCTAAAAATAACATCATGCTCTAACATGATAATAAAATAATGCTACCGGTATGGTTTTAAAAAGGATCCCAACAACTTGCTTGAAAAAAAAAGAAGAAATTTTCTCATTTCTTGAAAAAAAATCTCTATTTCAGAAAGGTATTTTAAAATTTTATCTTCACTTTCTATAAAGTTTAATAAAAACAGTACTAGAATACTCTCAGATTTATTTGGTTTGTCTATCGTAAGTAGTATTCACTATCGTAGTACCAATTTATGGCATATAGTTTTAAAACTCATGTCAGAAAAGGCTCATGTCAAAATTAAATATGTTTTTGAATATAACCCTGATATTATAAAATTTTACGGAAACCTTCAAATTTTGAATTCGGTGTATGACGTACAATTCCATTTCTTTCTATATATTATACTTATTGTTAAGATCTTGTTACAGAATAAGTGGTGATTTTTACAATAAAGCTCCTTTTTTTTTCTTCTTAATTTAACCGTCTTATGTTGAATTTTATTTTGTTTTCTCTTATAGTTCTTTTTTCTGAGTTGTAGAGGAACTGCTTTCAGAAAAAAAATATATCTTGTTTCAAGCCTATCTCGCTTTTTGTAAATTCTAATTCTAAAGTTTGGAAAAGTTAGCTTAATATAATATCACTTCTTACCTTACCATTTGAACAATTAGCTAATAGAATTTTTTAAATCTTTTCTTGACGGCCCTATATCAGAGTAATATCTTCTATAAAGGATAAGGTTACACTTGAAATGTAGTCTATAATTTGAGCTAGTAGAAGCATTCTTTTAGTGACTTTTGGGCACTGTCAGAATATTACTTTAAAAAAAATAATATCTTCAAAATTGAACCAAGAAATGTGATCCTTATTTTGAGTAGGTAAAGTATGTTGCAATTTAATGAAGCTTCGTCTTTAAATTTACAAATCATGAGATATGTAATGCAATTTTATGCCCATATCAATTCTCCTTGCAAATTACTATTCCGTAGTTCTACATATGATATCTAAAGATATTCCATTCATATGTGCTATAATTAATTTCATATTTCACAACAATGAATCGATTGTATGTTAAGTGTGAATTTTGTCCATGATAGTATATCATGTCAGAAATTTTTAACATTCTTTTAATTAATCCTAATTTTGTTTTCAACAGATATTAAATTCCTGTATGCCATAAAAATTAAATAAAATATCTATGGTTTTATAACTACTTAAAAGAGAGATTGCTGCCGTAATGCATATACATATCTTTGTAAACAATTCAGAAACTAGCTGTAAAGCGAACCGAAAAAAAAAACAGTTTTACAAAATAAGATACTTTGCCAGATTACCAATACTCCCTATTTTATTCTCAATTGTATTTTACACATTGATCTTAAAACGCCAAAACTGGAGGATTTCTTCAAATAGCTTCCAAGAAAATTTTTCGATCAACTCAAAACTAAAGAAAACTATATAATCAAGGAACAAATTAACTTTGTCCACTGTACCTTTCTCTACTCTAATACCGAATGGACTTTGCTACTTAAATTTCCATAGCTTCTTCCTAAATTAAAATTGCATCTAAAGAATTGCTGCAATTTTTGCCTTTAACGCTTTTAAGTAATATTTTTTTCTTCTCAACTGATGCACCAAAGATACATTAAATGATTTTCCTCTGCTACTTATTACCAAAAATTGATTAGAAATCCTAGGCTTTAAGGTTCTCTACATATATAATGCAAGTGTCTCTGTTAACAAGCAAGTCGAATTCTTCTTTTATAAGAACATGAGATCCAAATGATAAGTCAAAATACATTTTCTTAATTAGGCAATTGAAACTACGTGACATAAAACGAATATCTTTTCTAATAAATACACTCACTTCATAATTCTTGAACTTCATAGACATTGATATATATGCAACTTCAAGTACGTGGCCCGACCATCTCAAACTACCCTTTGACCAATCGGATCACCTCCTCTAAACCCTCCGGGATTCCAAACCTGAATCGGATGGCAGGCGAAATAGAGGCGTCACCGTCAAGTGCGAAACCATGATTATAAAATAGCGCCACGGGTTGTGGGGGGGGGGCTTAACTATTTAACTCGCACATTACACAGTTTTCGTTCGACGGACGAGGCGTCTGGGGGATCAGGGAATGCAAATTGATGACCCTCGTTTACACTGGCCTTCATTACGGCAAGTGTCCGCCTGATTAAGAAGATTACTAGGAGGCTTGTCCAGGATATTGATCGCAAAAGGGGTGGAAGGTGATGGAATATGTTTTTCAGTTGCGTTTGGGTATTCTCTGTTCTTGAAGAAAAAGTTGGGCTTTAAGTTATCGCTGGGGCTAAAAGTAACGGAATATTAAAGTGGGGAGGAATATTTATTTGTGTTCTGTATAAATAATTTTCATTAAGATGGATGTTTAGAATGACACGAATTATTTGATGCCAGAACAAAGGTGTGGTCTTGCTTGTCTTGTCAGCGGTGTTTCAGTTATAGGTAAAATCGGCTATTATTAACCATAATCCGTGGTGTTTCATGATGCCAAATTTAATAATCTGTAGCGGAACAATATATTCCGTAAATGCGTGACTGCTATAGTCCCGTCTTGCCACCTCCTGGTGGCTTAAAAGAGACTCCCTGCAGAGCGAGTCGGACTTTCCTCGAGTAAACAGTAAATTGATCTTGTCCCATTAACATTCTTTGTAACTGTAAATGTTTAATTGTTTTTTGTTTATTTGTAATGTAAAGCTGTCTGTTAATTAAATGTTTTAAATTAAAATTACCTCGAGATTTATTCTTTTTAAGTGCTCAGACAGTAACCATTAGAAATCCTGAATATGAATACAATATGTTGATAAATTTTAAATTTTGCTAGACTAAGTCATTGTTTACCTAGAAACCTAGACACATAAACCTAGACTAAGTCATTGTTTAAATTAATGGTGTGTAACTTAATTATTTATCCGTTATATTATTTATAGTTGGAATTTGAATCCTCGCAAATAATTGCTTTAAATGTGCTGTAACAGTTTTATATTATCAGGTTATTATATATTTTTACTATGCATTGTCTAATTTTTGAATTTTTCTTTCAATGATTATTAAAATCAATTTTTTTTTGTTGCAGGTAAGTTTCGTTTATGCCTATGACGAGAAAAATGTTTTCCTGTCCTAAGGGTAAGATTGGATGCATAGGATGATTTAGATTAGTTCTTAAATTTTGTTGCAGACTGCTTTCTACCTAAAAAATTTAACATTATAGAGAAACGAGACTCATTATAACTTCATAATGTGGTAGAAAGAAAATAAGACGAATTCCAAGAACAGTTGTTTAATTATTTTTTATGTTCCCCATTTCACAAGAAGAAACAAGTATGGACACGAAAAAGGCACGACAATCAGTTAGAATACAATCTAATTATGATTCCCAAGAATGATAAAGGAAAACATACCTTGATGTTAATAAGGTAACGCCATCTGTTGTATCAAAAGAGAAGGTAGTAGAGTTAATGTGACCGCTACAACATTTGATCGAAGATCTATCTAGAAATAATATTTGAAGTTCAAAATTATTGTGAATTATAGCTAATATTTTCTCTATATTTTTTTAAGGATTCGCCCAGATTTATTATCTGTTCACCATTCTCTTACTAACATATACAAATTGATGTTTCAATTGACAAAATTATCTTTATATGTATTTTGTATTATTTTTTTTAAAAAATTGTTAAAAAACATTTCTGATATTTTTACTTTAAGAAATGCCATTTGTTTTGATGCATTTATCATTAGAGTTAAATTTCTTGATTTGAATTTTTTTTGGATAAATCTAATCTTAATAGACGTTTTATTAACTCCAAACTTTATAAATTTGTGGTGAATGCTACATAAGCCAGATAACATCGCTTGAGCCGAAGTCAACTTTTGGCTTGATCGTTATGTTACTTGGCTAAGATTTGAAGTTCGGGCCTAGCGCTATCCGCTACACACCGACAAATTCTGCAGTAATTTTTATTCCATAGATTGATAAATTATTCGTAGTTTGAACTCATTCTGCTCATTATTTCATAAATGATATAAATTATTTAATAATTTTCTTAAAAAAATAGAGATAAATAATAGCGAAAATAGTTCTAATTCTAAAGGTTTGGAGCAGGGAAATTTCATTTACTTCATTAACTCATTTGTTTTTCGTAACAAATGGAGAAAGAGACACGCCATTTTTTGAAATTTTCTCGAAATCCCGTAATTCTTTAGCAGACGAAAAAGAGCAGCAGACCACACCACCACTTGCAAAATTCTTCAGTGAGAACTTTAGCCAGCGTTCAAAGAACCCATTCTTTTTCAAAGAGAGGAAATGAAAAGAATAAGAGGAATTTTAAAAATGGCACTGTTTTAATTGCATGAGATGCGCTTTTGCAGAACGGGAAAATGCAAGTTTGTGCGAGAAATTCAGCTCAATTAACTGGATTTCTTTTTCATCACACCCAATTGTCTTTAGTTTGGAATTTTAGAAGTGAGGAACGTTATAACAGTGCAGCCGAGTTGCGAAACTGTTAGCATCAAAGTTTAGTGTTATCAAATATTTGGATGGCTATAGTTAAAGTTTCACATTGAAACGGATATAAAAGGAAAACTACTAGACCAAATGTTATCAAACTTAGTAATAGTTTAAAAGAGGCTGCAAGAATTTCTTTTTCGCCAAATTTAAGAAATAAGATTAAAATGTAATCTGCTATGTATATTTTAATGCATCATGCCAGGACATCATTTCTTGAACCGCCAAGCACAACGTGCTCGTGCGAGTTAAATTATATTCTTATTCATTTTAATGGTTTCATTGAATGAGTCACTTTAGTATTGCAAACGATCAGAAAAACTTTGTCTCGCATTTATTGTTTTAAAAAAATATCTCATTTCCTATTTATTTCATTTCACATAATCGCATGCTCACAATGACATTTTTCTAGGTTTTATTTGCGGTAACTATTTTTAAGCGGTAAAATTTTGCATTAACTTGTTTTTAAAAATCAGACCTTTTGTAAATGCAATAGCAGCGCGTTATTAAAAGCTGATTTTTTGAGAAGCTCGTGCAGATAATAAAATTTCAATTTTTCGTTTATGAATTTTTGTTGGCGTCACATGCCTCATTTCTAAAAAAACTTCATGTTCCGACATGATAATAAACACTATTTCACTGTACACAACATGTTTTAAAACTCAAATCACTGTGTACCAATTGCATTATGAAGCAGTTACATTACTACCTTTTCTTTTGATACAACTTATGAGATTATCTTATTAATATTAAGGTATATTTCCTAGTATATTTCTTGTGGAACATTAATTTATTGTATACACGTGAGGGGCGTGTACTTATCACGTCCATGCTTGTTTTGTCTTGTGGAATCTATGACTAGAAAATAATTAAATAACTGTTCTTGAAATTCGTCTTTTATTTCCATCTACATTATAATTAATTTTTGATGAGTCTAAATCCTCTACATTTAAAAAAAAATTTTAATGTAAAATCTGAAGATTCAATGTTGAAACTACAGCCCTGTATACCCGCAGTTTTCGAAAGATATCACAAATAAAACTTTGCCATCATTGCCATCTTCACCAATGGGGCTAATTTTGCGTATTAATGCTTCAACTTCGCATATGCAGCTAATGAATTTAGATTTTTTTTAAAATTCTTCAAATGGAGTTAAAAATACTGCTTTTATTTGTAATGATAAAATGTAACTCATCAAAATTGGCTGATATCATTAAAGTAATGTGATTAATACAATGAGCAAATGATTGCCGATGGCAACTATAATCTCAGTCTCTTAATTTAATGTTTTTCAATCATGAAATGCAGAAATTCGTTATGTACCTCATAAAAATCGCATTTCTTTACATTTACCCTTTTAAAACTTTTGATATTTCTGGAAACAAGCTATATTTTATACCTTTAGCTATAAATCTCTACTTTTTCTAAGTTTTTTTCAGCGTCGCTTATAATCGCATTTCCTTATCTCCCATTCTCCTAAAACGCTCTTAAGCAGCTCTAACACGGCGTTCCTTTTCCTGTAACTAAATGCTGAGTCAATATTTTTTAGCCTCACTTCTCAGGGTTTAAATTGGATGAAAAATTAAGTGAGAGGCATTTACTTTATTTGAACTTTGCTCTGCTTCCCCCCTTCGAACATTTCTTTCATCTTTTTGCCATTGACAGCTCAAAAAGAGCAAACGCTTGCCTAATTAATTTGCCTACAACTAATGATGTTAATTTTTTTTTCTTCGTACCTCCTTATAAATCTTTTTTACTTTTTTGTATTTTTTTGCATCCCTCTTTTTTTTTACAATTTTTTGTTACTTCACTTTTTTTCCCACCCACCCCTCAACATATAGTTGTATTTCTCTTATAGCTTTCTTTCACTCTTTTGGTACCGTTTCTTCAGATCACTTCAAAAATTTTGCTAATTAAAATAATGGGATGTTTGAGATTGTTTGGTCCCTTTTTTTATTGTTTTTTTTCTCTGTTTCTTTCTTTTTTTTTTTAATTTTAAAACTTGGGTATGTCTTTTTTTTTTCTTTTTTTTTTCTTTGAAACTGCCTCTTAATAACTTCGGGCGTTTTGATTCATTACGTTTGTACGATTACGATTATTACAACGTTTTCTTTCTCTTTAAAAAAAAATGTTCCAAAACAAAATTTTTAATCCTTCTTTTTAAGTTCTTTTTTTTTCCTCTTCTGATATAAATTCGCATCTTTTTGGTGTTTGTTAGTGTACAGATTTGTAAAATGAATACCTAGTCATGAATTAGCGACCGAGATTTCCCCGGATTTTTCCAGTTTTTTCCTCGCTGTTGCCAAGTAATAGTAATGAAACATTGCAACTTTCGGCAATTTCTTTTTGATAGTTAATCGATGGGATTAAGCATATGAATTGCGCGTATTTAACGTATTCCAGAACACATATTGTATGGTTTGAATGCATTTTTTTTTTCGTCCCACTGACAAATAATTTGACACTAAACTATAATTGTAGTAAAAAAAAATCACAAATAGCATTTATTATTGAAAATTTAATTTTACAAGCATACATTCAAATGCAATGGTTTGAAACATAATATTAGTATATTACTACATAATAATTAAAAATAAAAATTGAATTTTGAAATCAAACATTTATTATAAAAATGACAGAAACCATATATCTTATACTATAATACGAGGAATGGTTGTCAAGTCGGAAATCGCCCCAGAATTAATAAACTCCGGTAAACTTGGGGGTCTGGGGGGGTTGGCCACGAGGAATCGATTGGCGCCGGTTTTGAAGCGCTACGGTTGAGCAGTTCGGAGTTACAGATAGGATATTTACAAACTTTATTAGTTCCCCATAGTGGCTATTTAAATTTTCAAGTGGAAACGTGCTGCCATCTACAGCCAATATGCCATCTATATCAATATTCATATTTATTTTTTTTTTTCATTTCATGCAGACACGTGATGAAAATTGCATTTTTATATGTTTAATGCGCAATAATAATTTATTTTTTTAAATTTGAGTTTTTGTCAATCTGATGACAACATATGAATAAGATAATTTTTCCCTTTTACTCGTAATGCATGCTTGGAGCTTAAGTTTTCATTTTATCTTATACTATAATACGAGGAATGGTTGCCAAGTCGAAAATCGCCCCACATTTCCGACATTTCAACATTTATCAGAAAAAAATAAGGATAACTTTGATATTTTTACTAAATACGGCATGTATTGTTTTGATAAATCACAATTGAAAATTTAAATATTCGAGTTAGCTTCGATACCTGTTTTCTCCGAGCGGAGCTCGGTCACCCTCTGGTTTTGTTAAATACGACAAAAATATACCGTATTAATGTCCCATCATCACTTTATTACTACGAAAAGCAAAGCTTCTTAGAAGAAATTCGAATATATATGTACAACAAAACGATAACGATACAAACAACACGGTACAATACAAATAATTACATTTGCCAAAACAAAATACAGAAAAGTTGAACAAACAAATAATGAATAGATTAATTCCACACATTTGTTAAATACAAATTAATCATTTCGTATTTAAGCAATTTATGTATATGTAAGTGAGATTTTATTGTACTATTTTAATTGTTGTATGATGATATTTATTGAGAATTAGGCTTAAAATTATTAATAGAATTAAATTCAGTGACTTTTTTTGCTCGAGTTCGTGGAAATAAAATTATTTATTAGTGCCCCGATGGAATCCGTAGCTCTCTTAAACTGTGATGAAATAACCGCGTTATTTTTCTTGTTTAAATTAGCTTCTAATAAAGTTTTCTTTATTAATCATCAGTTTTTAAATAATTCGAAACACATAAATTTATGTACTTTTTGAAAGGAGCATAAAAAACGACAAATAAACGAAACTTCGAAGCGCACAAAAGAAATATTTTATCATTAGAATGGCTACAAATGAACCATACTAAGTAACTTATAACCGGAATTTTACTATGCTTTCAAAATAATAAAATCATCAATACTGCATAGATTAAAGATGAAAGATGAAAACAAAATTATTTATTAAAATGAAATATGAAAAATATTTATCTTTTTTAACACTACTATAAAAAAATTGATATATACTTGAAACAACACAATTTTTTCAAAGAAATTAACAACTTTTTCTAATCCTTGTCAGAACACAAAAGCTTACCGCGCCTTAGAATGTTTTCACATAAGTATTTTCCTAACTCTTAGATATGAATCCCCCCTCGACTTATGATCCTTCTGAAGTTTTCCAAACTTCTTAACAAGCCGTATCTCGGTGCCACCCGTCAGGATCGAAAAAACGTACAGACGATACGAAACAAGTCAGGGTTTACTTCTCACGGCAATTCCTTCCATAGAACAAGGCGTGAGATAAAAATTTTCTATCGTCTGCCGAGAACCACCCTCCGTAATTCTTCGTTTCTCAACCCTGCTCTTAATCTGCAGCTTAGGTTGCGCTGGCACTCAATCAGAAAACTCGGAGGGGGGGGGGGGAAGAACTTCGAGTTGGTGTTCGCTCACCCCTTTCACGAAGGCAACATTTCTTTCGTTTTTTTTTTCTTGTTATCGTTTGTTTTTGTGCACCCCTTGCCAAACCCCTCTCGTCGCTGAAAGAAGGCGGGGATAAGGTTCCCGAGGAGAAAGTAGCTTTTCTTACTGAACTGTGTCGTTGGGATCATCTCTCGTTTAGTTTTGTTTTGGTGTGGCGATATGCGTGTCTCGTATCGCGCCAAAAGGGGAGATACTTGGCAAAAGTTGGCTGAATTGTAGCTCATTTTGAAATTGGACTCGGATGTTTTTAAATTATGAAAACAAATTATAAAATATCGCCAACAAATCAGATCTTGCATTAACGTCAAACTATAGTCTTTCTCTGTATCATTATTTCACCGCCGAAATTTTGACGCTTTAGTACTTTTCACCGCATAAGTTTTTTTATAAGTAAACGAATCCATGAATTGTTATTTCATTAATTTTATAAGTAGAGCAAGTATTATGAAATTGATCTTTGCAGAAAGTACCGTTTGCAGTATACCATTTTATCGAGAGTCGAATTAGACTTCTTAATGGTCTTTTGGTTATACAGTTTTCCCGAGAGTCTCTTTCCTTTCAAATTTCTAGACCTAGTTAATTTATTTTAATCTAATTTCAGCATAAATATTTTTTAAATACTTAAATTTAAAACTGAAACTTCTAGATTGCGATCTTAAGTATCACATTGTATTCAATATTTCTATATTAAACAATTTGTAATTTAAAATTTATTTAATAAAAAATAACAAAAACATTACAAAACTTTTCTAACGTATCTTAAATACTCAAATATAAATCGCTTTTTAATCAGTCAACCAAATGAAGATATGTAAATCTATATGGACTTTGAAAATATAAATGGAAAAAATTCTCAAAATAATTCTCAAAAATTTAAACGATATTTAATTTTACATGAATATGTTAACTTGGCAATATTCAAGTGCATGATCCTTGTAAATCAAATGAAATAACAATCTTATATAACCCTTAAACTACTTTAAAATCTGCAATATTTGGATTGCAGATATCGATTAGTTACCTATTAAATAATGCCGGCTTGCTGGCACAGAGGTAGCGCGTCTTCCTCGTGTTCTGGAAGTCCCGGTTCGGGCATGGTTGTTCTTCTGTGTGCTATCTGTGAGATGTGTGAATGTGCCCCCCCTGTAGAAAGGGGTTGTGCAAGCGAATGTGGTGAGTGTGTAGCAAAGTCGTACACTTGGGTCTAGTTGGCGCTTCTCAAATACAAGAGACGCTTCATTCGGCTTAAATCTGCTGCTGGGTCAGCAGCGGGCTTGTCCATGACAAGTGCCATTTGACACAACAACAACCTATTAAATAATAAGAGTCTAGTCTTATTTTTTAAAGAATAAAAACAAACAAAAAACTCCTTCTTAAAATTTTACTAAAGACAGAACTCTAGCTTCTCTTCCCTGCATCCCCAAAGAAAGTTTACTTTCCCCTTGTTACTATTCTGATATGTATTCATTATAAAACATTTAAACACCTCATCTTTGACTAAACCATTTATTCTCATTGTTTATCATATCAAACAGTATAAAGTTGTGATTAAAAGTCTATTACCGCTAAATACTAAAAAGATCAAACTCGCATGCTTCTTCCAAAGTTGCATTTAAAAGCGGTCTGACATGATGAGCTGTTTTTGTCGAGACAGGCCCCTTCCAGAAGTGCTCGAAGATTATAATGACAGCCTTCGCGCCTCAAGTGTCGACAAGCTGTATTTGAGTCGTGTGTACACTAGCGATTTAGTCGAAAAGTTGGCCTCTTCTGACCCAATATGAAGAGTTGATGTGTATAATTGGAGATAGTTCTCGTTCGAGAATAGCTTTAGTTTCGCCGATTTTCCGGTTTGATTTTTTTTTAAGTTGTATTGCTTTGGAGGTTAAAATACTCTCTTTGGGTATAAAGTAGTCACCGCAAGACGAGGTATTTATCAGTGGTTTTTTAAAGCGTCCAAAACAAATCAGAAAAGGCGTAGAAATGTGTCGTTAATCATCGTTAATTGCAGTGTTCACTAGTGTTGTACCTTCGGTGTTAAAACCTTGTATTATACAGTTTCGTATTGCATAAACTGTTTTTCGATATCAGGAGAGAAAGGTATATATTCCCAAAAATCTAAACATCTCAAGTAATCTGATTTTTTTAAAGTATCGTCAATTTATAAAGAGAATACAATTAAAAAAAATTTGTAATAGATGCTGTTTTTTTTTTATAATAGCGTTTTGTAACTTCTGTATTATACCATCTCATGAGAAACATTGCTGGCATCCTAGCAAAGAGATAGCGCATCTTCTACATGATCCGGGCATCCCAGGTTCTAGGGGAGTTCTAGGCCAGTTCAGGGTTGTTCTGTGTTCTATCTGTGAGGTGAGGGAATATGCCCCCTGTAAAATGGGACTGTGCAAGCGAATGTGTTAAGTGTGTCATCTTCATATGAGCTAGAAGAAAGATTTCTGCCATCAGGTGCTCAGGGTTCCTTCTCCTCAGAAGCTACTGCACCCCTTCTTGCGTTTTAAAGCGGACACGTTATCATCATCATCATGAAAAACATCGTATCCACTCTTGAAGTTTAATCTTCCTTTTTTGAATTTTAAGAATGATTCAGTTGGGTTCAATCTACCTTTATGAATCATTTTTCAGATTATTAATCTAACTTGTTTAAGTACCCTCACATTACTGTTTTTTAGCTGAACAGTTTAATTTATTTTACCTACTTATCATCATTACTCATCTACTGAAGAGTAATGATCTCATTATTTCAGCCATCTATTTTATTTGGTCCAATTTTTTCAGCCATTTTTCAGATTACTGATCTAATTTGCCTATTGTTCATATCGTAGCTGAACAGTTTAGCAAAGACTTCAAGTACTTTTCTGTTAGCCGTGCCGCAACTAAAGATTGCCAAAGAAATTTGGCGGAATTTTACGTTATTTGGTGATTTTTTGCTTTAAAATGATTGTAAGAAATTTGACGGGATTCTATTATATTTGGTGATTTTTTGCTGCCGCCTGGTTAACGAAAAAGTACCTGACTCCATTACTTCAACCGTCTAAACGATTTATTGGTACCAAAAACTACTAATTATATGACACGACTCATGGTAAGATCTCCACTTCAGGACCAGAAAATCCTTGTATTAAAATCTGAATTCATGGGTGATTAATAAATCAGACAGAAGTGAAACTTTTAGAAATTTTCATGCTGGTGCTGCAAAATTTTCAAAGAAGACCCTGTCCCAAATTTCATCCTTACTATCAGGGCCCGACTTAGTCAAACTGGGGCCCGGGGCAAAAATATCTTTGGGGCCTCCTCAACTTTATTTCTTCAGTAATGAAGAACCGAACTTAATTATTGAAGAAGAAAATGTAAAATAAACTTTTTATTCGATTTTGGGGCCGCAATTGATGTGGGGGCCCGGGGCAACAGCCCTGTATGCCCCTGCCTTTGACAGGCTCTGTTTACTTTCCGCCAGTTGCTTAAATTAGAAAAGTCTGGCTCATGATATCCATTATATAAATTGCAAATGGAGCTTTAACGTAATTAAATATTTTATAACTAATCTGTTGTCTAAGGCTTTTATACAATACTGAGATTGTTAACTGCAACAAAACAAAAATCCATCTAAAGAGACTCCCGAGTGTATGATTTTTACTTCATTTAGTATACTGGCGCAAGTTAGCATGGAATGTCCGATGATTGAATGTTGGATATATAGAATGGTCTGAACGGGGAGGGGTCAAGGGTTGGTCAATATACAGAAGCTAGTCAATTTTGTAACAGAAGACGAGGCTGGTAACGAAAAGAAGATTGCAAAATGTTCATGTATGCCCTGATTATTCTTAAGATCTGTCAAAAGACCTTTCAGAACAATCTGCATATTGTTGCTTGTCGGTTATTCATTTTCATTTTCCAATGATATTGTTTCGTTAAAGTTTAGATAGTACTTAGGTATTGGTATTAGGTATAATTAATTAGGTAGAATTAATTAAATTTGATTACAGATCAAATTTAATTAATTCTCTCTTCAGGCTTTTTGAATAATATAATTAAAATAGGTTATTTGAAAGGGAAGGATTATCCCAGACACGGTTGTCGTCTGATCAGCAGAAGTAGCCTACAGATATGCCACTTCAATATGAGAACAACCCTATGCCGATGTATTATTTATTGCTTTTTTTTTTCGCCGTCGTTGTTTTCACTTACTAGCCAAGGCAGAATCAATAATCTATTTTAGTAAGTGCAAAGACAATCATACATCAATTGCTCCAGCGCCGTTGGTTGCGCCACTCAGAGAAGAAGTAGATGGGGAGAAAAAAATATCGAAACAACTTCGAAATAACCGATTACGATTCCCGCCCAGCAATCGAATCGATGACGAGAGGAACAAGTTTCGTTGGATGGTTAATTTTTTGGATGGTCAGAACTTCTTCCTAATGGATGGCAATATGATTTGGGTTTGTGGTTTTTATTTTTTCTATTTTTTATATATATATACTCGCTAGAGACTTTCATTTTGATTGCAGTGGAACGTGGTGGAAGATTGGATTTGATTCTGAAACTGTGCGAGAAAATTGGCAGTTTCCCTACCGTTATATTTGTCCTAGGTTCCATTTTCAGTTTTTTTTTTATCGTATAGGTATGCCATTAATTGAATCGAATATCGCACAGATACTTAGAGCTGTAGTGAGTTTGCAGAAGCAATTATTGGTAGCATTCGAGGTAGTAAATTCTCAAATTTAAAAGAACTACAAAAAAAATTTTTTTTCGCCTTTTTCTGGCCTATTTGTAAGATATATTGAACTTTTTAAGTGGTAAGTTGTACAATAATAATTTATTCCGCATTTTTTAATATTATTTTTTAGTTAGCGTAATATGACATTACTTGAATCGAATACTGTAGATATTAGAACGTATGATATTATGCATTTGCTTGTCTTTCTTCGCACTGACATTTTTTTAAATCTTCTGCATTGGATTTCACTCATATAAAAAAAAGTACAATGAGTTCGAAGGGGCAGTTATTGGTAAATATCATTCCTTTGATATTTTATGCAATATTTTATTATGTATATTTTTTCATGAAAAGCTATTTTTTAATAGTAACTATGCTTTTTTCCACCCAGTTTCTTTGTAAAAAATACTAATTCATTCCTTAAACCATTTCCGGAATTCTGTTAATACTAATTAATTTTCCTTTAAGTCTGGTTTCCTTTTTTGGATCTTATGAGCATGTCATTAATTGATTCTGGCATTGTATAAATATTTAGAAATGGGCCATAAGCATTCCTTTATTCGAATGCATTGTTTTAGAAAATTAGAATTTAGGATACAATGTTTTATAGTTTTGTTTGCTACTATATTCTTCCATTAATTCCGATTTGGTTTTTAATCGTATGGATGTGCCATCCACTGTGCGAGATAT
>JAOUZG010052315.1:4548040-4558918 GCA_026289955.1 Argiope argentata | reverse complement strand
CATGAATCTGTTTTTTACTTTTTACCGATTCAGTATCATTTCATGCGATAACAATTGGAATTGCAAAGCGTACTGTAGTCCCGCTCTGTATTAAAGGACTACTCAAGAACTCGAATTAATTCAGTACCATAAATCGTAATTTGGAAACTGGTTCCTTTCGGCAAAGTCTATCGGCTCGTCTATTTAACAGCGGAAGACCGAAAGATTCATTGAATTCAACCCTGAGTGTTCCCGCTCCTTTCGAAAACGTGATTGCTTTCTCTTTTCGGTTGGGCCCGTAATTTACCGCCCCTGCATGCATTAGTGGCGTCTGTCTATCTCGCCCCGAATGTGATTTTGATGGATTACGGGCAGCCCCATTATCCCCGTTCGAGACCCCCCCCCCCCAGAATTATCTTCCTTTTTAACAGTTTTATTTTGTTGTGTTTGTTTATTCCTTTTTTTTTCATCCCTCCGCCATCGCGTGCCACCTCACGCCTTGTAAACAATTGTATCTGGTTAGTCAAACCCAGACATTGTTATGTATAATGGATGTTGTCTCCTGGAGAGAGTAATACAGTTTATCTTTCGGGAAAAGTATTGATTTTGGTTTGGTTGGTTATTTTTATCTCTTTTGCTGGATGGGGGGGGGGTGAAACTATCTCAGAGTAAAGTTCCCAGTCACTTTGCATTTCTGCTGAAATCCCATTGTTGTGAGTGTTTATAGAAGCATTTTTTGAAATCTGGTATGCATGCATATCTTCTTCTTGTAAGCAGCCGACCACCCTGCCACTGCTAACAGAAATGGTATCGACAGGATTTGTTGTGGCTGATTGTGGTATGCACTATTGGAATATTTTTTTCTTGGAATTATCATGAATTTAATGACTATTCCAAGATTCATGATAAATTCAAGATTGAACTTATAATGGCGATAATATATATTCAATTTTTTTGAATGTATCATGATATATTCAATTTTTTTGTCACTTAAACTAAAGTACCAATAATACTTGTGATTAAGTTTTAAAGGCTAGATGGTAAAATAAGATATTTCTAATCACGTAATGTTTCTTTAATTATGGATTCATGTTTAGCTCTCTTTGTTAAAAATGACGTTATTAAAATTACAAATATAAGGAAAGAGTTACAGAGCAAGATTTTATGAATACATTAATCATCATACCTTGCGTTTTGTAGGTATGCAATTATTACTTCTTAAAATTACGGGCTGATATTAAATTATTCGAAGACGCTATCATTTGGTACAATAACAACACATGTTGTTGTTGTTACTTATGGCACTTGCCATAGTCAAGCTCCCCGCTGATACAGCAGCATATTTCAGCTGTAAGAAGCGTCTCTTGTTTTTGAATTAGCGCCAACTAGGACCAAGAGTACGACTTAGCTACACGCTCACCGCATTTGCCCGCACAGCCCCTTTTTACAGGGGGGCACAGTCACACATCTCGCCGATAGTACACAGAAGAACAACCATGACCGAGCCGGGACTCCCAGAACAAGAGGAAGACGCGCTGCCTCTTTGCCAGAAAGCCGCCCAGCTACACGCAATCCACAAATACCTCAAATACTGTTTGATTCTGATTTGTGGGCTGCCTTACTGAGTTTATTGAAACAAAAAATAGCATATTTCTGGAGTAGGAGATGTTATCTTATAAGATCATGAAAAAATTAAAATAGTTGGACGTTAATATGCGAATCATTTAGTTTATTTAGCAGCAATTATTTTTTTATGATCTAGAATGAGAGGTCAAGACCAAATCGTAAGAACACAAGTTTCTAAATGAATTGAAATTTTTACCATAATTTTTTGCTATGATATTCTATATAATTAAATTTTCTCAAAGCGCGTGACATATTTTCAATTTGTTTGAAACTTCTAGATTTTCCATTATAAAAAATTTAGCAGTTAAATACCTTACTAAAGTATATTTGATTTTCTTCTTTGCAGTCTTTAATATATTTCATAATTCACTGTTGCTTGGGTTAAGTATTCTTGCCTTACTTTTTTTCTTAAATTCACCCTCGCTATATGGCGATTGTTGACGATGGAGCCAAAATTTAATTAAAATAAGCCGATTCAGTTATTATTGTGACGTATAGAGTTGTCATAGAAAACACATTATCATGCAAAATCTTGGATTTCTTTGAATTTAAAAGATCAAAAGGTGATTGAAAAACCTATTACGAAATTCCTTGCTACTGTCATGAAATTTAAAGTTATGAAAAATTTGAAAATAAATAAACCATGCAAGATATCCTTTTTTTTAAAAAAAAATTGGGACAATTAATTTGATTTACTTACTTAAAATCAATTTTTTTATTATTATCTTATGAATATGACTAAAACCATATTTATATTTTTCATTTTTTTTTGTCTTGTTAAATTACAAATGTGATAATTTCTTGTGTTGATCTTTTCCAGACATTTAGTCCAGATTTAAAAAAAAAAAACTTTAATCCAAATAAGAGCATTTGCATAATATGAAAAGAATTGACTTTCGTAGAAATTTTAAAATTAAATCAGTTTACTATGAACAACAAATATTTTAATGTAATAAATGAATTGGCTATGAAACAAGATGTTTATTTAATTAAACTTCCGAAACAAAATTCAATTAAAATCAAATTTGTTTAATTAAAAGCATTGTGTTTTTATTAAAATTTATAAACTTTCATTGTCTGGATAATATTTAATAATCTGTCGTTGAAATTTATTTCAATGCTGCTTTGGAAAAACTCTTTCAGTAAATATTGAAATAACAATGCATTTTTATTTTGGTTAAAACGTTTTGAATATTTTTCTTCATGTAGTCTTATGTGTACACATTCTTGCTGTATAAAAATTCCGTTATGTTGAGGATATATGAATAGTATTAATTAAACTATAATATCAATAAACTGACTAGTTTCTTCATAGATTTTTTTTAAAAAAAGGAACCAAAGATGTCTTTGTTTTTAAACTATTGTTAAATTAAAGTAAGGAAATAAACTTTCTTGCGCGTGATGAGCATGCTTAAGTCCCAATTAAATATTCTGTTTGAATTTTATGAATAAATCATTTACATAATAAATTTACAAATCTCTCAAGTTTTTTTTTCCGTCTAGAGTCTGCTTTCCATAATTAAATTTGTGCTAGAGGAAGAGCATATAGTCTTACCTTAAGATTCTATTTTAATTTTAATCACAATTCTATATAATTTATTTGATAGTTTTTATTATTTCGGGTATTAGTTTTAATCCTTTTCAGTTCACTGAGGAAAAGAGGATTGTTAGTTGAAAGATGAATCTGGTATTTCTTTAACTGAGATTCAGTTGGAGTAAAGATTAGTTTAAATTAATTTTCCGTTTTGTTTAAAAGATTTCTTTTCAACACTACAGTTTTTTTTAAACTTATTTTTTATATTTTAACTTCTGTTTATCTGTTTTCAATAATTGTGTCTTCGTAGAGAATAGTAATGAAATTTTCTAAAGATAATAATTTTTGGAATTTTTTAAAAAATCTATTAATATTAATCATTTCTTAAAAAATAAGCAATCCGATTTTTTTCCTCCTTTGAAAGATTATAATAGGCCGTTAAAGTGCTTTTATTTGTCCTTTTTCATACAATTAGTGTACAAAAAAGAAAGTACAGTTCATTCAAAACAGTTACATCGATTATAAATGGCTATAGCTCCTTTGCTAGCAATTTTAGAAAAAGAAATTCGAACACAAGAGAAAGCTTAATCTTTAAGTAAATTTCAAAATGAAGTTTTATTGAGAAATTTACTGCGGAAATCTCGAGATATGCAATGAATTTGATACATTCAGCTGAATAAAGACAAATGATCCTGCATTAAACACGGAACATAGCAAAAAGCACAATCTAAGTATGCACAAAGAACTATATTTGTGCAACTTAACAAGCCGACAGAAAATCGCTACTTAAATAACAATAACAGCGTAATAGCTTTCGGCGCACCCATTGGCAATGCGATGCCACTCCATTGAGGGGGGAAAGAAGATCAATGATTGTGAGAACACCTCGCCTTTTATAGTCTCCCAATCTGTTATAGAATTTTCTGGTTTTTAAATATAGATTTCAAATACACGACGCTATAATATTCTCGTTTACGAAACCTTCGATTTTAGTCGAAATGTTGGTTTCTTAATCTTTTGTTTATTCTACCATCAAAATATATGTAAACTTTTCTTCCTTATTATGAGACTTACTATGCAGGGAAATGCTATAATAAATTCATAATAGTAAGTAATTATTATTATATCTTCTCTTGGTCATACAGTCTACAAGTTCATTTCACGCCAAACAATGTGAAGATTTCCGTAGCCATTAATTCGAGTTTTCGATAGCCGCATATATCTTCTAAGTACTCTTGCCTAAACATTTTGAAATTTGTTTTCTGCTTTTTGTGTCTCTTTTTATCAGAATGTGTCATAGATTCTGACGTAATGTCTTCTTTGTTTGAAATAATTAGCAGTCTTAAGGTATGCATAGATAAGGCTTCAAATGGTAGTGAAATAAATTATTGCTTTGATATTGCCATAAAAGAAGTCACTAGGGTGATTATTACGTATGCAAACATAGTTTCAAGCTGAAGTTATAATGAGATCATTTTCTCTCACATTGTGAAAGTTATAATCGTTTGTAGCTGATGGAAATTTTTTTTTTAAAATCATTCGCGATCAAATACTTTGATTATATAATTTCGGCGAATTTGCATTTTTCATTCAATCTTATATTTCCTTTATCCAAAAATGGAAATAATTTGTAAGTTTATTTGTGCATATAATAACTCAAAAGCATTACAAATCAGGCTATTGAAATTTGTGTACTTACATATTATACCGTCCAACTTTATCGCCAAATTTGACGTCATCACCAATGTTGCTAAACCGCCAATTATGGCAATCTGGCAATGGTGTAATCCGTTGATCTTTATCGCCAAATTTATTTCAAAATATTACTAAACCGTTGGTGATCGTTGGCTAAGACGGAATAATACGTAAGTACCGACATTTGATATGTGGTTTCTGTACCAAATTTGGATATCTATTAAATTTAGGATGAAATTTTATCTAAAGGAAAAATTTTATATGTGTTTGTCTTTTTATATAATTCAAAAACCACGACAATATATATGAATAATATTTATTATTTAGTTTTATCTCTAGTTTATCAATTTTTAAACAAAATCTGTGTAGGTTTGATTTTCTGTCACTCCTTTTATATTTATATATTTAAATACCGCAATTAAAAAAACAGTAAGCTGGTTATTTAAAATATGATATTTTATTGACGCAGACATTGAAGACTTGTTTAATATTTTGATGCCAGTTATTAAATAAAAAAGAATTCAAAGTACATTCTCAAATTCTCTTCTCGATAAAAGGAAGCTAAACATAAAACCCACCATATTGCAGAAGCATACAAGATTGCAGAAAGTTAACTTTTCTGAACTGTGAAGAGGGGTTTTGCAGACAACACATTGAAAGTTTATTCTCTTCTTATACTCGTGTTGTTCTCCGGCAAACTTTCGTTTTAATTTCGAATTGTTGACTATCCATCCAAAATCCTAAATCAAACTTCCGCTTCGTTCGAAAATCTTGCATCTCGTAAACACTTCAAAATATGGATTTCCGAGCCAGACAGAAACGAAGACCTTAGCAATCCGAGGAATAAAAACAAAATAAACCTTCGCCGGCACTGAAAATCCCTTTTCCAGGCGATCTGCTGCCATTCTCCAAAACGAAAAATAATAAATAAATAAATAAACTTTTTGTCGTCGTTTGAAGGTTCGGATATGATGTCCGCTGATTCCAAAAAACAACAAAAACAACGAAAATCTCTTGGCTTTGTTGTTGCTCGCCAACAGATAGTTATGAATCATCGCCAAAATTCCTCGCCATGTTTTTTAAGATTTGATCTGCGGGTATTTATATTGCAAACAGATGAAGATCATAAAGAAGGATTTCAGTTAGTGAATAAATAATGCATCGGGAAAAAATATCTCGAATCTTTTTTTTTTTTTTTGAGTGTGGGTGGTAGGGGCGTTGACACGTGTGTTTGACTTTCTGAAGGGTGTAGGAATGAGGAATAGATAATATAGGCAAGTATTGGATTCTTTTCTGTTCTTTGTTGATTTTTTTTTTTTGAATGGGGGAGGTATTTTAAAGATATTTTTGAATGATGAGATATTTTTTTGAATGAGGGTGGATATTTGATTTTGGCATATATTCATAAATATGTGGTGATTTCCTTATCAGCCAATTAATATCCTTCGAGCTGAAGGTATGCTCTATCGGTATGATACTCTGCTACTAACCATAAGATTGGGAGTTCGGGCCTAACGCTATCCACTACTCCATACAATGGTAACCCGGCGACCGACCTTGGAAAAACGCATCCTTCGCCTTTAGCTTCGGTCAACTGTCGTTGCGCCCTCTATCGGCGACTCAAAGCTTTAGACCCGCATTAAATACGACAATTGTTAACTTCACCAACACTTCACATCAGTATCGTTCGCTAACCTCACTGGGGGGATACTCTGTGGTGATTGCCTTATCAGCCCATTAATATCCTTCGAGCTGAAGGGTCCCTTTTGCTTGATCGGTATAATACTCGGCTACTAACCATAAGATTGGGAGTTCGGGCCTAACGCTATCCGCTACACCTACAAAAATAAGTAAAAATGAATCTTAATCATCAACTATGAAACATTTAAATTGCATTGGCTGCTTCATAAGTTCAGTACTTTCTTCCTGAATTTGGCGTCCCTTTTCTTATTTAGGGAAGGTTTTTCACTTGTAGTGATTCGTAATTTTTAAGGAAGTATTTAATTCATTTTTCGGATGTCGCCAATCTTTATTATTATTATTATTGGAGAGAGCTGGCTTTTAAAATACTTTGATACTACAAAAATCTGTTAGAATTTAGAAATTTTGTCTTAGTTACGTACTAGAGAGTTGTTAAACATTAATTTCCAAAAAAATATACGTCTAATAAAAACCATTGGGTGTTGTTTCTCCAAAACTTTCTCACTCCTACCTTCTTTAATAATGCGAGAGAACGCCTTACACGGCATTGGCGTACAATAGTCATAAATTTTTAACTTTTGACGTGAATATAGTATTTTTATTGAATATATCTAGTTATCTTTGGCGAGTCATTTGGCGATTAATTCCTGGCAAGCATTGATAGTATCCTAAAACTGAATTTGTGCTTTATACACGTTTTTCTCAACCGATTGAAGCAATGGTTTGACACAAAACTGCACTTGTAGTCACAAAATCCCACATCAAATTTGATATATTTAAGTCTCTGCATTTCTCAAGGACTAAGTCATAGAGTTCTGAATTTTATGTTAACTTAATTTGTTACAGCCAAGGACTTAGATGTATTCAAACTACAAATAAAATTAATTTTCAAAGTTCTATTTATAAAATGTTTCTCGTGTTTTCAAATTTCTTTAAAAAAATTTTTATATTTACGATTGTTTAACCTAAATGCAATTCAACAACCTTAGGAAATCTTGTGTTTCAAAAGTTAAGTTAAAACGAGTGCGGTAGTTTTGTAAATGCTTCACCTTTTTCAAAAATTAATTTAAAATAAAAAAAATTATGCCCAAAATAATTGAGTCGTACTCTCATGAAGATTTGAATTCTTTGTTATTTCAATTTGTCATAAGATTTATAAATCGAAATTTATTTATGTAGATATTGGATTAAAATAGACTAGGAATATCTGTTTTTGATACATTGAAAAATGAGGGGAAGGAAAAGGAATGAAAATCTAAATTACCTAATGACAGCTGAGTGTTTGGGAATTGACTTATCCAATTTGAATTGTGACGTTGAAGATATCTTGACCACACGACACTCCTTACTCCAAATTTTCAAATCATTCAGATTAGTTTTCCCTTAATTAGATCTCATATATATCCACTGATATTTTAAAATTTAATTTTATCCTGATCAATTTCCAAAGTTTTATCTTAATTCAGCCCATGTTAACTTCATTCTAAAATGTTCTCTTATTTCCTGATCCAATTCCATCCTTTTTTATTTAATTAATGCTGCAGAAACTCTGTAAAATTGACGACATCCACAAGTTCCCATACTCCGAGCGAAGGGATAAAAATTTATTGATCTAACACATTCTTTTAAGAGATCCCTATAATTCTCTTATTTAGATAGACACGTGTTAAGAAATCCTTACCAAGATCCTACAGTATATAATCATGATAAATATTTCATTAGCCTTTCCTGTTTCCACACTCGTGTCATTCTGCGTTGATGTGCCTCGTCGTTTCTGCTTGTACATAAATTAAGCCACCCGGGATGGAATAAAAGTTAAGCTTAAAATTCGAAAATGTCTTCTCTATCTGCCAATTTTGTAATGGTTACTGTCTGAGCACTTAAAAGAAAATATCTTGGGGTAGTTTGAAATTAAAACATTTAATTAACATAGACAGCTTTATATTACAAATAAACAAAGACAAACAATTAAACCTTTACAGTTACAAAGCATATTAATGGGACAAGATAAATTTAGCTGTTTACTCGAGGAAAGTCCGACTCGCTCTGGAAGGAGTTCTCTTTTAAGCCACCAGGAGGCGGTAAGGCGGGAATATAGTAGTCCCGCATTTACGGAACATATTATTCCATTATAGTTTGCATATGTATAGATTTTTGATAGAATCAAACCAGTCTCAAATCCGAGATCTCTAAACGATCAGTTTCTCATGTATTTCCTCGCTCGCTCCAGATTCTATTTGCGTGTGGACGGTGCCTGGGTATATGGAATTCAAGCCTATAAATGCGTATCTCGCTTAACATCCGATCCCCGTAGCCAATATTTTTATGAAGCTAATGCCCCCCCCCCCCCTCCTGACCAAACGCGAGAACGCGGGCATATATCAACGTAGATCCCTCGCTCTCTTAAAATGGCCGATTTTGAAGTCGTTCATTTTGATTTGCGCCGATGGAGTACGTGCCAAATTTCGCCAACTTCATGAGATTAGAAACGGGAGGCAGGGAGAAAAAAATGAATTCAGTAATACGATTCCGCATATCTTGGCGCGCAAATTTCACATATCATTTGGCGTATTTTCGCTGGGCTTTCGCTCCCCTCCACACACTTTCTTCTCTTCTAAGGTTTTCTGTTTCTTCCATCTCTCGAAAAGAGCTCTCGAAGTTAGAATATGTAAATTTTTTATTCCTTCGAAAGTAGTGCTCTCTCGTATGAATATTTTTTTTTTATCTCGTTTGGAATTTTTTCCCCAGTGATGTTTTTGTGGACATCAGCTTAATTTTGAGCCGAAAGAAGTTAGAAGACTCTCGAAATTTGCGCAAGAAATAAAAAATAAAATCATGAAGTCATGTGTCGAACTTGGAGAGATTATTGTAAGATCAATACATTCTAGATTATTAATCATAAATCTAGAAGTAATTATCGTCTCTTTAATAAATTTAATATATTCCAAGAAGGAATGAAGATGGACTTTATAGCTAAGAATTTCCTTTTGTGTAGTGGAAAGGAATAAGTTTCATGACGTAATTTATATCTTAAATATAACTTGATAAATGCTTTCAATACATGTAATATATATATCTGGTTTTCAATATAATATCCAGCTTAATGATTTTTATTTTAAATTATTATTGTAAGGTATTGAGATCAATATATTTAGATTATTATTTTAAAACAGATTATTATTGTATTACAGATAGATTATATTGAAATCAATATATTTTGAATTATTATTGTTAGGTATTGAGATCAATATATTTTTATTATTATTTTAAAACATTGAGATCATTATTGTAAAGCATTCAGATCAATATATTTAGATTATCATTGTAAAACATTGAGATCAATATATTTAGATCATTATTGTAAAACATTGAGGTCAATATATTTAGATTATTATTGAAAAACATTGATATCAATAAATTTTAGATTATTATTGTAAGGCATTGAGGTCAATATATTTAGATTATTATTGTAAAACATTGAGATTAATATATTTTAGATTATTATTGTTAGGCATTGAGATCAATACATTTTAGATTATTAATCATAGCACTAAAAGTAATTATTTGAGTGGGGTGAAAACCTGATGTTATTCCATAGCCATTGCCTTTTGGGTAATTAAATGGAATAAATTTTAGAATGTTATTTATGTTTTAAAAATAACTTGATAAACCTTTCCAATGTACGCCATTTATAAGTCCGGTGTTGAATATAATATCCCAGTTTTAACTACTTGTACTCATCAGCATATATTATATTTAAGAAATAAAAAAGAAAATATTAAAAGAACACATTAAGAAATTTTTAAAAAAATAGTTGAACGAGCACGTCTCGAATTTTATTATCTTATCTTTTTTTGACATGTTATGTTCTTAAAAATATAAACTTAGATTTTTAATTCCAAAAGCCCCTCCCCTTCTACCCCTCATGATTGGAGAATATCTGAAATCTGGAGATTAATAAAAATCTCACACTTGAATTTTGCAAGATAATGCAGTATTTGCATTACTCTTTCTCTTTATATAATAGATGATGATACCTGATTAGGTACACAACCTATAATGCATTGTATTTGTTATTATAAGGAGAGAAACGCTGTCTTTCGTGTTTGTGTTTGTTTTGTGTGAAATGTGATCATTAAAAGAAATGCTCCCCAAAACATATGTCCTCTTGCTTCTACTGTTTTTACTGTTTTTCTTGCTTCTACTGTAAATGTGATCATTAAAGAAATGCTTCTCAAAACATATGTCCTCTTGCTGCTACTGTTTTATGTAAATGTGATCATTAAAGAAATGCTTCCCAAAACATATGTCCTCTTGCTTCTACTATTTTATGTGAAATGTGA
>JAOUZG010052315.1:4506084-4548030 GCA_026289955.1 Argiope argentata | reverse complement strand
ATCATTAAAGAAATGCTCCCCAAAACATATGTCCTCTTGCTTCTACTGCACGGTTCATATCGATTTTCATTCCACCACAATATTACATTACTAGCTTACTTTTTGAGCTCAACATTGGTCTTGATCTGCCCCACAATGACCCACCTACCCGAAAGGGTAAAGACCTTGATAGTCACTGGGGGGGGGGATACCATCCTTTAATTAATGAAAGGTTTACAATCATCACTAAAATATGTTCGATAATTAAGAATATGCATTATAGTTGATTTAACTAAAATAAAATATTTTAATTAAATAGTAAACAAAACAATCCTGAATTGAAGAGACTAAACTGAAATAATACGGCAATGTCTAAAGGATGAAAAATATGGTACATTGGACATTGAAACCTCATTTGGATGGTGGTCATAGTGATACTTATTTTTGACCAGAAAATCAAAACTTAAATGCATAACTGAATGAATTCTAAAGAATTTAAAAGTAATTTTTTTCATAACAATTGATCTGTAAATTTTCGTAATTTTTGTTTTTGATTTATTTTTAGATTTTATGTGCAGGAGATTTCCATTTCCATTTTTTGTGTTTGGTAAATTGACCCCATTAACAGACTTGAATTCGCAAAACCAGGTCTTGACTCTCCTAAACCGCACAACGCATTCGTCGGCACGTGTCTTCCAAAGCTGCGTGCTTTGCCATACATTCCAAAATCTGATGCGTCATTTCCGTTCCCGTCTGTCAGAAAATATCAAACCGTGGGAAGTTCCCATTGTTTTTAATGAGAAAAACTCAATGCGTGAAACAGCGACTCATCAAAAAATAAATTGTTACTATTATTTATTTATTTTGGAGAACAAAACCTCTGTTGCTCCCATGGTTTGAATGTTTTCCTTCCATATAATTTGTCCAGCAGGAAATTGATATCAATTTACTTAACTGGCCTAAATAGATTCCACCTAGCAGCAAAAAAAGTGCAGAATATTATTAAAAAAGACCAGTCATTTCAATATTTTCAATTGCGTCGCTCATATCTTGCATACACGCAGGGCCGAATCATATCATGTAGGCCTCTTAGACGAGGTAAAATCTAAGATATTAAGAAATTGTTTTAAACTGTACAAAAAATGTTTTTTGTTAAACTTCGATTTTGAAATAATTTAATCTGGCATGGTATCATCTTCATATTGGCTCTTGTGCCCCCAAAACTGAAATCAATTTTTATATCTTATACTATAATACGAAGAATGGTTGTCAAGTCGAAAATCGCCCCAGAATTAATAAACTCCGGTAAACTTGGGAGTCTGGGGTTTTTGGCCACGAGGAATCGATTGGCGCTGGTTTTGAAGCGCTACGGTTGGGCAGTTCGGAGTTACAGATAGGATATTTTCAAACTTTATTAGTTCGCCATAATGGCTACTTAAATTTTCAAATGGTAACGTGCTGCCATCTATAGCCAATATGCCATCTATATCAATATTCATATATATATTTTTCATTTCATGCAGACACGTGGTGAAAATTGCATTTTTATATGTTTAATGCGCAATAATAATTTATTTTTTTAAATTTGAGTTTTTGTCAATCTGATGGCAACATATTAATAAGATAATTTTTTCCCATTTACTCGTAATGCATGCTTGGAGCTTAAGTTTTAAGTTTATCTTCTACTATAATACGAGGAATGGTTGCCGAGTTGAAAATCGCCCCACATTTCCGACATTTCAACATTCATCAGAAAAAATAAGGATAACTTTGATATTTTTACTAAATACGGCATGTATTGTTTTGATAAATCACAATTGAAAATTTAAATATTCGAGTTAGCTTCGATACCTGTTTTCTACGAGCGGAGCTCGGTCACCCGCTGGTTTAAAAAAAAGCATTTTGTAGCGGCATTTTATTCATTAGAATTTGTTGCTTCATTCTACAAAAGTATTATTTTGTAATTTTATTCGATCTTCAACTGCAATATATTAATTTCACTTGTTGGTTTTTATGCACTTGAAGTGTTTTTTAGTTTTCAAAAGTATTTGAACCATCAATATTTGAAACGGTAGTTTGGTGTTGCACAGCTTCACCCTTACCTTAATTACTTTTGTTATTGGAAACGGAGACACTGGAGCATGGTTGAATTCAAACCACCCCTTCGAAACCTTACCAAACGACCCTCACCTCGCTCGTCCATTCATTGGCTCACACATTCAGTTCGAAATCAATCCCAGCTAGCACCAGGATATCACAAAAGGACACATAATAACGTTAAATTAAAAAAAAGAGGAAGCAAAGGGAGGGGGTAACGTAAAAGATAAAAAGAAAGGAGGGGAAAAAAGAGAAAAGGTGTCGAACTTTCACTTATCGGCTTTTGTGTTGAACTAATTAAACTTTTCGCCTTTCCTCTACCCCTCTACACCCTCTCACCCCTAACTCGCTCATTCATTATTGTGAAGGGAGAAAAAATAAATAAATAAAAGAAAGGAAGAATAAAGAAAAATCGCATCTCGAATAAATAAAATGAGGAATGAGCCCCTGTGCAGGCTGGGGGTACGCACGCGCATTTACACACGCGCGCGTTTATTTATTTGTCGGTTTCTTTTATTTCTTGATATTCTTTTGCCCGCGAGAAGGGAGTTTTAGTTCAGGAGGAGTGGTTGGATGAGGGGGGGGGGGAGAAGGCGCTAGGAATCCTGGGATGCAGTTGTTCCAACGTAGCCGACGGGGGTGGGAGAGTGAGAGGACGGGGTGCAAGGGTGGAGGACTGTCAATTGTTGGCATGGCGACACAGACTCAATTTCCTCTTGAACGCGCTCAACATCCTGGGTAGGATGATGCTAGCTGAGGGGGTTGTACGGATAGTGTGTTTGTGCATGCTTGTTAGCGGTGTTTTTTCTGTGTGTCTTGCAGAGAAAGGGATGTTCTAATTGGTTCAATTAGTAAAGTTCCTATTTTGATTAAAAGTGGTTTCAGCAGTCTTATCTTTTTTAGGGGTGAGATTGATGTGAATGCTGAAATTGAAATTCTTTGTTGGGTTTTCAGTGTCTTAAAAGTACACTGTACGTTGTTCTGCTTCCAAGAGTAGAAGCGGCGTTTGCATGTACTTAATTTATTAGGGAGTTGTAAGCAAATGCTCATTAAAATTGATATATGATTTAATAAAGACGTTTAATTAAATATCTGCTAGATGCAATAATTAAAGTCGCACTGTTGAATTTCTTTTTTCAACTTTAGTTCCAATAGCAGGAACATATATAAACATATTGCTCGTTTCAGAAACTGAATTTTTTAATTATTTAACTTCACAGGGGAGTTAGTTATATATACATAGTAAACAATATGAGCACTATCTAAAGTTCTTTATGAAGCACGGTTCTTTTAAAGCTATTTTGCATTAATGCTTTTCATTTTCTTTTTTTCATCGTAGTATTGGTTTTAATTCTAGCATGGTATAATATAATGTTTCTCATATTGCTGGGTAAAAAATGAATATCTGAGCCTCTATTTTTCATCTCATCCATTTTTTTTCTTTTGGTAAAGAATTTGCAGGTTAATACAGCCCAGTTGCATGAATGCTTCTTTATCTTGAGATACAATTCATTACTTTCATAGAAAAAGTAATAAATTTACAATCGCAATAAATGTAAATGTTTTTAATGTTTTTCTTAACCTGAATGGCAACATCCAGGTAAAAAAATGCTATAAATTTAATGCAAAGTGAACTGAAATTAGTTTGATTAAAATAATTGTGTATTATATTAAGTTATGAAGTCAAACATAAGATGATGCACTATTATAAGATATAAAATCACAGAAAGCTTTGATATTTTTTTTAAAAAAAGATTCGATATGCCGGCTTCTTATTGTTCTGAAAATATCTCATTAACCAGAAATTTTTTAGCAGTTTCATTCTAACTTAATCAAGTGCAGAATAAGTGTTTTTCTTTTTGGAGCACTTTTCTAATGTTCCAGAAAATAATATTGCTGCTGTTAGGTTACAGGAGTAAATTTTATGAATCTGTAAAGAGTATTTCACTTATTCAATATTGTTGTATGTATCTACCATTAAATTCTAAATAAAAATTGTACTATTTAACCATAAACTGCCTTGAAACAAATACGCTTATTAAACTGCTAAAAAAATGCTACCTGCCATTTAAAATTTAACAAAATAATTATTTCTATAAACGACAACAAATTTTCATAATCCTTGCATTTTTATTCATTACGGATGACAACTCGTGTGTTAAAAAATAATATATGTGTTTAGGTCTTGAAAATATTATTAGTGTTTAGGTAATAGGTATTTGAAGGTTAGGTATTTAAATAATAATAAAAAAAGTCTTAAATTTTAATACAAAAATGTAGTTGCGTGTTTAAGAACACATTCTAATTTTTATCATGTAATTCAATGTGATTTAGAAGGAATTTGCCAAAGAGATATACAGACAGGTATTATTCCAAATGTTTTTTAGCCCTTTGAAAAATTGAAAATCAAAACCGCAAATTCTTTTGTTGTTGTTGCTATGGAAAATGTTATAGACAAGTCCTCTGACAAAGTAAGATATTTTAAACCGAGATTTAGTGCCCTATGTTTTAGTAGCGCCATCTAGGGCCATGAATACATCTTATTTACTCAGACGTCACAATTCTTTTTAAGGGATAGACTTTATTCAGGCATTTCATCCACAAATTGCAATTCATACTTAAATCAGAGAAGGATCACCTTTGAACCAGTAACCCCAATGGTAATATCTCACTTGGAGGACTTGAATTATTAGAGTTTTGGGTGAGGTTCGAACTCACAACACAAAAATGCCATACCAATCAGTTTTCTTATTCTCCGTTGCTGTATAGTCTGTGTGTATGCGAAAGATACAAGTAAAAGCGGCAGGATTCTGTAAAGTATTCTTTGTTTTCATTAGAAAAATTTATGTCGAATTAAACTGTTTAAGAACCGTTGATTCAAAGTTAAACGCAACCTTTTTCTCTTCGACAAAGACGCAAAAGTTTTGGAAAAACGCCTCGTTGCTCTTTCTGAAAGTGGAACTCTTCGCTCCCCTGCTCGCTTTAGCCTCTTTTGTGTCTGCTAACTGCATTATGTGTGCTGTTTTGTCGCAAGTCGGACATTTTTTCAAGGACCGGCATGATGAATTGCAAGTCAGTTCGGCGGAAATGATGAATGTTTTCCATGATACTTTTAAGTGATGTCTCTTGTGAGGGCATATTACTTTTTAAGTAGTCTTGTTAATCATTTCCGCCCATCTCTGCTTTTTTTCTGCCCCTTTTCTTTTCATTATCATTTGAAAGGAGTTTTGTCCAAAAAAAGTTTATTTGTATGAACAAAATACAGAATATATGAAATGTATTTTTAATGGCCTGTAGGAAGTAGAAGTGTCTTTTACCGCCACTATCAGTATTGTGATACTAGGATGACGAGTAAAAATATTCATAAGTGTTTTCTTCATCGAATATTGATGACACTTAATGATGTTTGTCGCTATTAGAAAAATTATTTTGGCATCGTTTGAAACAAGAAAACTTTTAATAATTGAAACGATGTTAGAATGATTCCAATTTTTACATTTCTGTGCTTAAAAACATTTTTTAAAAGAAAGATTCGGTTATGCAGAAACATACGAAATTTATTCACTTTATTTCTGGAATAGTTATATTAATGAGCATTGTTAGGGACAACTTTTGTTGATATTATATTTAAAAAAAAAGCAAGGCCAATCACATCGTCACTGCATTACGCTGTATTGTTTCTGTGCATCTTTTTGATGCGAAAAAAGTTTTGAGAAATTAAATTAAACTTGTTGCTCCGGATTAAAAACTGATTTTTCGATCCTTCAGTCAAATCAGTTATAAATTTTTAGAATTGGAAATTTATTGAAGGAACAATAACAATTTTAAAATTCGCATCGATGAAAATGAATTCTAAAATATGGTAAATTATCCGCAAAGTTTTTGAATAATTTTTAATTGCAGCTAGAGCTTGCATATAAAATTATGACTTAGTAAATAGTAGATTTCTTTTCTTTCATATTTCATAAGGGTGCTCACTTATTATACCGTCCAACTTTATCACCAAATTTGAGGCAATGCCAATGAGTTGCTAAACCGCCAAATATGGCAATCCGGCAATGGTGTAATCCGTTATTATTTATCGTCAAATTTAAATCCGTCGCCAATGAGTTGCTAAACTGTTGGAGAAGACGGTATAATACGTAAGTACCTTCATGAATTATTTGAAAAAATTGCCCAAAGAATTGTTAAACCGCTAATTATGGCAATCCGGCAATGGTGTAATCCGTTAAACTTTATCGCCAAATTTAAATCCGTCTCCAATGAGTTGCAAAACAGTTGGCGAAGACGGTATTTACCTTCACAAGTTATTTGAAAAAATCGGCCAAATATTTTGTAGCTGTTGATGTTAATATATTTATGAGATAAAGCATCTCTTTTTTTTTGTTTATGAGTAAATTTTCTAGAAACCATTTGAGTATTAACAACGTCGTATATTTCATAGTTTATTGTAGTTCATATTCTTTTTTAACTCTAGAACGCATAATTGTTTAATTTTTTTTTGAATTCATATGTTTTTCAAATGGCTGCATATAATTTTAAAAATATAAACCTCGTAATTTTTTTTAAATTAAATTTAGCTAAAGAGCTATATGATGAATCAAACAATATCCCTGTTGCACAAATCGTATTATAACAATTCCACAAACCTATTTTTTACCTATATTTTTTACAAAGTAGAGAAGAAAAAAAACCCTATTGATAATATTTTAATGGTAGAATTATTGATATAACAGCCATCTTTGTATTTTTCCAAGTCTCCAGATTAAACATAATTCCTTTATTGCCATTGTCATAGATCAACCTTTAAAAAAATGTTTATCAAAAGGCATGTAAAAATATGATTTTCAAACTCTAAACATGGTTGGCCTTTGGAATAGCTTGTAAATAAAAATAATAACGTATTGTCACATGGCAATATGATGCATTATAGGGTTTATTTGTTGCTGTCAATATCTGAGATTTTAATTCCATAAAAATAATTTTTGTTTCTTATTACAGATGGTAACCAGGACCAAGAAAGTATTTGTTGGAGGGCTCTCAGCCCCCACTACTTTAGAGGATGTGAAAAACTATTTCCAACAATTTGGTAGAGTAAGTACCACCCTCTTACTATCTCACGGATTTCAATTTCAGCAGCTTTTTCTTTTTATCAACAACGAACTTCATCTTCCCATACTAACAATGGAAACTATTTGTAAAAAAATCACTGACACTATTCAAGAATCACGATTTCAGGCTAATACAAACTGATTAAAGGAATAAAATTGCCATTTTCATACTAATCATTGTTTTTGTATTAATTTTTGAACTTTTTAAACCTATACGATTATTCTTCGTTGGTTATTATTACACACTGGTAAAATAAAAAGATGATATCACATTAGTAATAACAACTAAGATCCAACTTTATGAATCGAAAAACTATACTCAGAATATATGAGATTCTTATTATGCTTCTGCTGTTCTATGCTAGTGAGTCTTGAACTCTTATCTTGGACACACAGTGTTCTCTGGGCATGTTCGAGAGAAAGATCTGTGGCGTTAGCTTCATAAACCAGATAACATCTACGATACCGAAGTCGATTTTTGTATTATGATCATGTTACTCGGCTGCTGGCCCTAGCGTCTCAGGTTCGTTTGCGATCTTCAATCGGTACATTGGTAACCTTGGCAACGCAACCTCTTGCAACAGTCGTGGCGCCATCTACTCTCAGAAAAACTACGCCGTCGAACTCACTTGACGCAAGCAAGCAAAATCAAAGCCTTCAAGCTAATTTGACGGAAAGCAAAAGCCCAACTTCACGCAAACAAAGTCGTCAGATTCATTTGACGCAAAAGGCGGGCACAACTCGCCTCAACGTTTGGCGCTATAAAAAAAATCGTTCCCCTCTACACCGACTCACTGTTCGGGGAGTACTGTGGCGCTAGCTTTATAAGCCAGATGACATTTACGATACCGAAGTCAACTTTTGTATTATAGTCATGTTACTCGGCTACTGGCCCCAGCGTCGCAGGCTCGTATCGCGACCTTCAATCGGTACAGACCCTTAGAGCTATCTTTGGCCCAATACTAGAGAGAGGATGTTGTCGAAATAGATTCAGTTTTGCAAATATACAAACTCTGTAGGCAATCACAGAATACACAGGTTATTCGAAGCAACAAATTAAAATGGCTCTGTCATATCTAGAGAAGCCTGAAAATAGCGCCTTCAAAATATCTACTTTTAAAAATCTATGTTATTCCGAACCAGAAGACCTCCAAGTAGATGGTTGGATGTGGAAAGAGACCTGAGTGTTCTGAGGTTAAAGAATTGAAAGAGAGTTGAGGGGCATAGAAATAACTGGAAAGTATGTGTGGGTGAGGTAACCAAGGTCTACAAGACGCTGTTGAAGAAAACCACGTTAGCAATATAAATTTTGAAAATATTTTCTGCTAACTGGGCTAAGATGTAAATATTATTCATCACATATAATTTATACTGAACAATTTTTGGAGAATAGAAGTTATAAAAGCTATAATCAATTCGATATAAAGGATTCTGCAAAAATTATTACATATATGGTATCTTCTATTTTGAACGGCACCAAAAGGGCCTTGTCGATGCTGTAAAAAAGATTTTTTTTCCCCTTCAACTGGAAATGGAATTGAACGATTTCTGGAGCTCCTGCCTCTTTTCGAGTGGCTATCTCCTTCTTGGCGATGTTATGCCTTGCAGTAAAAGTGGCCTGTTCTGTGGTCTTCGTCTTAAAGGAGTCGTTTTTGCTCAGGAACAATGGAAAGGTCTTGGGATAGAACTGGTTCGAGAATGCGGCTTTTATATTTTGTGATATCATCTGTACTGTAATTTTCGATCTAGTGGCCATGATAAAATTTTCAATATCCAAATACATACAGTTTGTAAAGATTTAAACCTCATAATCGTATGTTACTAGTTTAAAAAGTTCAAAAAGAAGTTAATTCAAAAAAATTAATGGATATTATTACATGACACTTACACTTACTTGCTCTCAAGGCGTAAGATATACATTCTATTGTTCTTGAGAAGATTATTATTCTCAAAGATATGAGAGATGACACGTTTCCTCATTGGTAGACTGATACATAATTTTATGTCTTAGAATTTAATGGTTTTGAATTTATAGGTTCAAAAGTGCCATTATTTTAGTAGTATCGAAAGTAGCGTCGAAAACTTTCCAAGACCATTTATGAAATATGCCAACAAATAAACAGCACAAAATCGTAAACAAATTCATGAAGTACGATGATATTCATATTTCAGTATGTCAAGAGATATGCAATGATAATTGTGTAGCTCATGCTTTTGGGACCAAATTCATTACGACATAACATAAACAAAGATTTGAAATACAATTTTGCTATTGACAATATTAGCTCAAAATTCTCAACAGTAGAATACCAAACATCAACATAGAGACATCGTAAAATGTCTTCCAAATCTGATACAAAATTATTGAGCAATGCCAATGATGTGTGGTGGTTTTGGGGAAGTACCTGGGCTCGGGGGACCTTTAATCTTCCACTCGACTGGAATGCTGAACTTATGCCAAACATCTTACATTGAACTAAATTATTTAATTATAAAGAATACCAAAAAAAGGTTACTAAAGTAATTAACTTTTGAATTAAGTTATTAATAATTATAGGGAAAAAAAAGAATTAAATAAGTTGTTCGGATTCATGCCCATAGATGGCGGCTCTGTCGCGCTATAAATTTTTTATTCATTTTGTTTTGTATCTGTACGTTCTGTGGAAGAGTTTCAGTTCGTGAAGTGGCACCCAATGCAACTGTGAGTGGTGTCCTAATCTGTAACAGTCAACTGAAGAGAGCACGAAATGCGTTTAAATAAAATGGTGTTCACCAACTGGAGTTCTTTATTGAAGACACTTACATAAGAACATGATTAAAACTATTAAACTTAATATTATTTTAGTAGTCAGGATTTATTCATTGGCCATTGAAAAAAAAAACTTCATCAAGTTGGTAGATTGGGGAGTGAGTCAGGGATGGGGAGAAGAGGCCTTTAATTGCTATTTGTTGGGAAAATTATTGAACAAGATACAGCAATTTTAACAGCTATGCAGTTTCGATCCCAAAAAGGCATTTTGAGTGGCATTCACACTCCAAGAGCGGGATCAGATGACATTAAGATACACACAGAGAGAAAGAGAAGATAATTGCTAAGATCCAAAGCTGATCGACACATTACAAAGCATATTCCAGAAATGGGAAGGACCCTGAGTAATGGTGCAAGAAAACAGCCTGCTTTAAAGTGGACAATGTACCTACATCGATGAATAAAGTAGTTTCTTGTGTGTCTTGAAACTTTTTGATACGCCTTCCTGTACCTTATTACGAAAGGTTTTACAGTATTCCGTGGTAAAGATGCATTGTGTGTGTTTATGTGTGTTACTTTCTCATAATCTAACATGGTAATGAACAATAAGCTTAAAGTGAAAATCATGATCAAAAGTGAAAGAAATATAATGAATCCAGCCTGAAGACTTTTTCAAGGGTCACCCTCAGGCATTGATTCAGACCAGGGATTTTTTCTGTAAAATTTTCTCTTTAAATACAATGTTCTTTTCAATTCTTAATATTCTCTTTAATTCTTAATATTTTGATTCAAAAGATTTCTATTTTGTCCATATTTATCTTTGTTATGATAGTTACTACTTTCTCATAATATGCTTATACATGCTTCTCATATAAAAACGAAATTTTCTTCCCTTCACCCTATTAAAAAAAGTTATTCAATTATTTTATTTTTAAATCTATACTCAAACCTGCCTACTTTTTTTTATTTGCCATTTGGAATAAAATATATTTCCTTAAATTTATTCAAATCTCCAAAGTGATTTCTAGGGACACCAGAATCGTTTGTTGACAGAAACGACAACACCTAAGACGAATAAATCTTATTTCCCAAAGACTGAAGAGGCAACCGGATGCCGATGCCAGCGATGACAAATCTGCCGCAAAAAGAAATCAGAGAGAGCGAAATTAGAATGAGTCGATGACAGTAACAGATTCAAACCGCCGCAGGTACAAGACGGCAGCATTCCGAGTTCTGTACTCCCTCGCATTAAATACGACCACTTAATATTTCACATTTATTGCAGCCATTTCCGTGAATATTTTATAAGCACTTTTCATTATTCCTCTCCGTCGGAATCCGAAAAAAGTACCTGACAATGGCACCAATAAAAAAAAATCCTCAGCCTACCAGAAGGTAGAAATTACTGGCTGTGTCAATATATTAATATGTCCCCGACTAATGCAACGTAGCAAATTGCTAGTGGGCATTTTTAGGAGAAGGCCTTGTTATCGGAAGGGTGTAGCACTGTGCTATTCAACCCCCGAGGGGGTGGAGAGCAGAGGGAGGGAGGGGAGGTCGTTAGAATAACGATCGCAATATCAGCGGGATATGTCTTTACGGGGATATACTCACTTCTTGCTTATAGTAGCTAACAAATTCGCTGGACTCTCCTCAGCCGTTATGGCAGAGAGATGCTTTATTATAAATTATGCTTGTCTTTAGGGAAGCAGCGTTTTGCGTAAGAGAATAGAATGAAATGTGCTGTGCTGGCAGGATATAAACCAGTATTGAATACGTGAAATAGTTGGAATTAGCGAGAGAGATGACAGTTATGGTAAGGGGTAACGTCTGGGTGGAGTTGGCGACCTTTGGCATATTGGTTGGAGTAATAAAATCCTTACTTCCATAATGTAGTGCAAAAATATTTTATTGGCGGATTTTAGTCTCATAAAGGTTGTTTTATCTGCATATAATTGATGGGATGACCAAATGTTGCTCCAAAATGGCTTATATTTGGCTGTCGGAGGTACTTTGGTTAGGACTGGAGACGCTGACACCAGCATGCCATTTTTGTTTGCTACTTATGATAGTTAGAGAGCGCATGAATTGGAAATAAATCAAATATGGAGATATTTATGTTATATGTTTTTGGTTAGAAGACTTTCAAGGCTTTTATTTGCTGTTTTCCTCTGGATGGCGTGGCATTTTCTTTGCTTTGTTGGAGGAAAATATTAATTTTAAATGCGCTTTGACTTATTTGTGCGTACAAAATGTTTAACGATAAAGATCTCTTTGTATCTCCATGTTTCAAAATTTCTGAGCTTAAAAATTTCTTTTGGAATTGTATCTATATATCTGAATGCGCATAAGCATAAATGGTATGAACGAGGTAAATAAAATCTGTTATGGTCATAATTTTTTGGGCAACATCTATTTTTAGCAAATCTGCCCACCTATTGTACATTCGAATATCGTAACCTAAAAAAATTATGCAGTTTAAATTATAAAACATGTTTGATTATCAAAATTGTAAATTTGCATCAAGTTTTGATCACAATGTGTCCATAAGTGATCGGTCCTTTCATGTACATACGAAGGCAATCGCTGAAAAACACAAACACTCAGATCAATGAAATTTTGAATGTTGTCTTATCACCAAAATTTGCATCAGTTTGATGCATGTTCTTATTTCTTCATTGTTTTGAAGTACGGAATAGCTTTAGGACTATTTGATTATTTTGAGGAGATTTTTTATGGTATTTTCTTGATAAAGAAGTTGATTATCATATAAAATTGATGTGCTTGTAATATCTTGAAATAATTGCATTGTTTAATTGAGTGCGTACTTTCTGTTTTAAAAGCAGCCATGAAAAGTTTCTGATATACACTTTACGAATTTAAGCTAGTTCAAAGTTATTTATTTGTTTAGATTAAAACCGTTGTGGAAAAATAAATTTATTTAGAGAGTTTAGAGATAAATTAATTATTTTATCGAATTTGACTCTGAAATTAATTGGAAACCTTGAAAGAAACCAAATTGTATTTTTATGATTAGTCGTTGGGCGTAAAATTCTCTCACTATAAATTTAATATTTAAAAATTCAGAATATAGAATATAGGAATATAGGAAAATACAGAAGAATATAATAAGAAACTCAGAAGAATGAAATAAATTTTGAGTGCAGAAAATGCCTGTAACATATTTCACAGAAATCAAGGGAGTCAATTTTTTTATTGTACTTATTAAATTTGGTTTTACGTTTTATTAGAACAGTAAATTATATCTAATTCGTGACTTCTTGGATTGGACTCAATTAGCATTACTGAGAGTATCTTTGCTATAACAATTCAGATAGACTTCACCAATTTATGAAGTGATATTTTTTTCTGCATTTTGTGAATATTATAGAAAAGATTAAAAATATGTGAAGGAGTTGAGTTGGAGCAAGTTAAGTAGATAACTCTTTTGTAAAAAAGAGAAAATGTTCAAGTTTATCAATAAATAATGACTTATCATCTAGAAACGGATCCCAGCTGATGGAAATGTCGGATTTCAAAATGTTTAAAGCACTACTAAAAATAATATGAATCCGTTTTCAAACTTCCCAATACCATGGTAACAACAATAATACTCTGAATCGAAACGGTGATATATTAACGTGAAATTGAAGTATTGAAAATTGTCTTCCTTTAATCTTTTGAAGTTACTCATGGCACTTGCCATGGACAATCCCCACTGGTACATCAGCAGATTTTAAGCCGAAGAATGAGAGTCTCTTGTTACAAGTTGCGCTAACAAGGGCCAAGAGTACGACTTTAGCTGCACACTCATCACATTTGCTTGCACAGCCCCTTTTCACAGGGGGGCACAGTCACACATCTCACAAATAGTACACAGAAGAACAATCATACTCGAACCGGTTGACCACTTTACAACGGAAAGAGTGGATACTGTAGCTCCTTAGGGTATGGATAACTGAGCGCAGAAGTCTGACTTGTAGCTCATAAGAGGGTGACATACACACATACATACGCTTGCATAGACCCTTTTTACAGGGGAGCACATTCACACAACTCACAGATAGCAGAAAGAACAACCATGTCCTAACTGGGACTCGAACCCGGGACTTCCATAACATGAGGAAGACGCGTTATCTCTGTGCCAGAAAGCCGGCTTTTAGACGTTTGAGAAAAGCATATTTAAAACACAAATTCGATTTTGGGTTGCTATTAATGCATGCTATGGATTAATACCCTAGTAACTCGCGAACGATAATTTGAAGTGACAACTTTTGTTGAATGATATTGTATGATAGTTGAAGACAATTTGATTTTGTTCTAGATCGTTCGTTCTATATTGTCAAATTTCAAACATGTTTGCATGAATGCTTTTCAGAATCAAATACGTGTGATATAGAAGAGCTCTACAGTGTAGATAGGAATCGCGAATATTCTCTCTCTCTCTCTCTCTTTCAAATCATTTCCATCAAAATGGGCAGTGCCATACCGGCACAACTCTTACCAATCGCCCTTTATTAATTTTTTAGAGAGTTTCGCTTGTTAAACCGCGCTGGTCCAGTCCGCAACTAATGGCCTGGGCCATTTTCATCAATCTTTTTAAGGTTCCACGCCCAGGAACACTAATGCGATGTGCACCTTTTTTTTTCGCTCGTCTTTTTGCATGATAAATCTTGGCGATGAGACTAATCCAGGCGAAAGTTTGGCTGCAAATCTATGGTTTTTTTTCTTCTTTCCTTTATTTTAGATTCATTTTATACCTTCCTGTCTCTTTTGTGTCTGGAGAAGAATGGTATGATGTTAGGTAATTTCTTTTGTGCCCTGCGCAGCGATTGACACTGCACGTATTACATGATTCCCTTGTCTTTTTTTTTGCAAGAGCCGTTTTTTTATGTTCCCTTCTGTGCGTTTATCGTTATTTTGATTGAGTGTGGTTTATGAATGAATTGTTTATCAGTGAGAGAGAGCTTTGCAGACTCGTTAACATTGAATACCCTCCTTTTTTTATATTGGTAAGCTAATCAAGCTGGTAAAAATCGTGACAAAAATTATTCTTTTGGAGTTGCCTCATGTTGAGTGCATGGCGACGGTAAATGATACCGAGGATGTTATGATGTATCAAAGATTAGTGGCGTCTAGATCATAATAGGATTTGTTTTTCACTCCAGTTACCTTCAAGGATTTATCAAGTATAAACGGTGTCTGGGACATGATATTCTTATTTCATATTTGGTTTTAGAAGGTCATTTAAACTCTCTAATTTTTTTTTCTTCTAATCTCACAAAGCCAGGGGCATCTGTATCTCTTTACCTACCATTCCAATGCTACATAAAGCCCGGGTAATAGTTTTTATTACCCTCCCCCTATTTGTTTTGCTGATTGTTGGTTATTTAATCGAAAATTAAATGAAAAAATATATTACTTCCTTGGCATACTGCCGTTTGGATTACCTACATTTCCCTTTCCGAATCTCCGTTATGTCACTCTTTAAATTTACATGATATGCATCGTATGTGAGACGAAATTATTTTTAAAGTCCATTGCCCAAAGATGGACGCGTGTCGCATTACATTTCTAAGAAATAACATGAGCAATAATTATTATATAACATACTGTTGTGTTGTGACTAATGGCACTTGCCTTGGACAAGCCCCCGCTGATACGATCTGCAGATAATTTAAGCCTAAGAAATGCGTTTCTTTGTTTTACAAGTAGCGTCATTTTGGGCCAAGAGTACGACTTAGCTACTCACACGTCACAACCCTTTTTAGGGGGCAGACCTCATTCAAGCAAATTCATTCATTCATCTCAGATCGTAATTTAACAGGAACGATTACCTCTGACCCAGTACCCCCAGTGATATTACTCTCGACTTAGAGGACTTTGCAACCACGAACAGATTTAACTAGCGCCAGCCGCCATTCACTCAGATATAATATGCAGTAATAATTAATAATGTAATAAGCATTATATAATATGCAATAATAATTAATCATTACTTTAATTAATTAATTACACATTAATTAATCATCAAGAATTGAGTATATTATTAAAAACAATATTCAAAATATATTCAAGAACACTTTTTTTACTAGTATAGGTTAAAATTTAAGCTATTCTTAATTTGTGTTATGCGTTTCTATTTCATTTACATTGCATGGTGTCATATCATTGCTATATCATGGATTGATTCTATGTTGGTTTCTTGGCCAAACGATTCTGGAGTAATAAAAATTCTTTCTTGGGAGGTTTATTTTCATCAAATAAAACTGTTATTGCAATACTCAAAGATAAAAGTTATTATTATTATTGTTGTTGTTGTTGTTGTTATTATTATTTAATTTTTCTTTATCTTTTGTCAAAACATTGTTCTTCCCTTTGAAAACATAGTCATCTGAATTGTTCTGTTGTTTAAATTTTGTCAGCTTTATTTCATAATTTTCTTTTGGGAAATAAAATGAATGTTGGAAAATTAGCTGATAAAATTCTTAACACGCGCACACGCACGCACGCACGCACAAACAGAGAGAGAGAGAATGTATGAATGATTCAATTTTGGATGCCCTTTAAAACTATTGTTTGAAGATTTGAGTTTACTATTTAACAAGTATACAATTTAAACTTAAGTATAATTTTTTCACAACTATAGTGTAAAATTTTAAGAGGTTCTTAATTTCTGTTACGAGTTTCGATTCGAAAATAGTTAGAAATTAATTTATGATAGTAATTTAAATTGTTTAAATATCAGTAATGACATACAGCAACAATATACAGCACAATAATATTAGTAATGATATACACTAATGATATATATCAGTAATGATATACATCAGTAATGATATACATCTGTAGTATCTCCTGTTTAATTTGTAATTAATTGTATTTTACAGCTTACGGGTTCACATTTTTTTAAACCTATTTTTTCGTATTCTAAAATAATTAATAATTGACTTTTACGTAAAAATTACTGAATACAAGAACGAATAGTTTCTATAGTGTACCTATATGAAGTTTTTTTCTTTCTTTGTCTTTCATTCTTTTTTGTTTTATCTTATTGGCGATGCACGGTTCTTTGTCCGACGCATTCGATTAAACAATTCGGAACACACTGTTCCCTTTATTCTTTGTAGAAATGAGTTGTCCGACAACAACGAAAAGAAATCGTCCATACCCCCTTTTACTGGGGAGAAGAAGAAAAAATTCGAAATAAATAATGCACTCGCTTTCTGTTGGTAGCACCTGCTAAACAAAAAAGAACGTTTTCCCAATTTTTATGTGTAGGTGGTGTATATCTCTCTACACCATTTCTACTTAGTACTGGGCATGCAGGAGGGGAGGGAAAAAAAAGGGAAAAAATCTTGCTAAAAGGAAGAGTTAAGGGGAGGCGAAGCAGGGGAGGGAATGAAGTCACCAACAGAAGGATGGGGGGGGGGGGGATGCCTGATAGTATTTAATGGGCGGCTCATTGTGCGAAACCTATACGGGAAGTCATAACAATAACGTTGGTGGGCGTCCGGTTGCCTTAGCAACGGCAGTGCTTGCAGCGGTTTTTTCCCCCTTCTCTTCGGTCTGTCTACTCACACCCCTCTTCGTTGCAATTCCCCCCCCTCTTTTATATATTTTTTTAGTCACTTGACGTATATATAGACAAAAAAGTTATGTCCTCAAAATGTATTTTGCTATGACCAGCGTGTTTGTTTGGTTTTAATTTAATGTTCTGATTCGCCGAGGTTGTTTCTTTTATTTATTTTTTCTGTCATTTCATTGTCTCTCTCTTTCTTCCCATGTAAGAAAAGTGTTGGCAACTATTTTACACCCCACTAATAATTGTTTCTGTTCCCCTATCTGAATATAGAAATGATATTTCCAAAACAAGTTAATTGTAATTTTTCAGAAAGATAAATAGAACAATTAATATTGTCAGTGTTGTGAATATTATATTGTCTCTGTTGCGAACGCCTCAGGATTCAAAGATATCTCTATCTTTGATAATAAAGATGAACGTGTGTATTTGATAATAAAGATGAATGATCTTTGATAATAAAGATGAACGTGTGTATTTCTACGTGTGTTTGTGCTCTACAGGTCTCATCGTTTAGCACAGAGTTTTATATATCTTAGAGTGAGCCATTTTTAAAATTAATTAATTAAATATTAAATTGAATGTTGTGTTTTTTTCACAACAACTTCTGAAAACATTGTTGCATAAAATTATTTCCAAAATTCAAAAATAATAGTATTTATTTTAAAGACGCCATTTCAACAATGTGCATTTTATTGTCAATTTATTTTATTTATTGCTTGTTTGTCTAGTTTCTAACAAACTCAAATCGTTTTCAATTTTCATCGAATATTTAATTTGATTTTCTTCTATTGTTAAAGGTCAGGAAGAAGGATTTAGTTTAATATCTGAGGGGGTTTACAAGATGAATGAAAAATGAATTTGGAATACTACAAAGGTTAGAAAAAAGACGAACCTTGACTATTGCGTTTTTGAAGGTGCTATGATATCATTGGTCTCTATTCATGAACACACAGTGATATGATACTATGTTATTTAAAATATACTTGATACTATGTTACAGTCATAACATTTTGATGGGATCGTGGACAAGAAATTATGAAGCTTAGATGCCACATTAAATCGAAATCTAAAAGTGGTTAGTATTTTTATTTCTTATAATCTACTTTGAAGAGAAAATAAATCCATATTAAAATCGCAACATAAATAAATAAATCCGCATTTACTATAATTGTAAAAAAAAATTCTAACTAATTAAAATATTTTCAAAAAATAGTAACATTTTTTTCAAAATTAATTTTTCTTAAATTGAAATTGAATATGGGCAAGGTAGATTGTTATACATTAATGTAATACATAATACAAAAAAAAAAGAGAAAAGAATCTCGGCGAAGTCAGCAATACTTTTACTATTTTTATTTTTTTTTAAAATTATTTATATATGAAATTAAATGTCAAGCCATACCAGCTGAAATTTTACATAACTTTAATATTTTGTAAATTAGTTTGTATTGAGCCTTGAGATGCTCGAAGTTTGTAAATATAACAATCACAAACTATTTTATAACATTTGTTTTCATTTCTTTTCTTATAATGGATTTTTCTTTGAAATGTTTAAGGTTAAATTTTCACACAACTTCTATTTGTGCTTGATCTAATCGTTTTCTAAGTTTTGATCGGATATTTATTATTTAATATTAAAATTATGAATAGTAAATATTTTGAGATTTTTTTTTTGTATTTAAGGAATTTTTTAGAAATTATTTATTAAAAGAATCATTGCCAAATAATTTTCAATGGAGCCTATCAAATCCCTTCATACGATTAAAATGTTGCAAAAATTAATCTTAACTTTAGTCCATTGATTTTATTTAAAATAAATTACCCAACTTAAAAAGTTCTGTTGAAAAAAAAAAAGGCGGAAAAAAAACTATGTTTAAATAATCTAAACTAGAGTGAGTAAGAAGTTAAAAAAAATATCTAAAAAAACCTGTGTAAATGGTATTTGGAAAATTTATTTACAGATTTTTTTTCCTTTTCTTTTCGTGGAATATTTTGAGTGTCATCTTTCCAAAAGAGAGATTAATATTTAACCGGAAACCAAAAGCGAAAGGTATTTTAGCTTGGAAAGAAGCATTAATATACATTTTTTTTTTCTTCATCTTCCGCTTTCAGAGAAATGCTGAACAGATCGATCAAAACATAGCATAGAATGTGTGAACTTTAAACCGTTATTACACATACAGAAAAAGAAACGAAAATAAACTGGGAAAAGAAAAAAAAAACGTTTTCAGTAACATATTCGTCTTTCTTTCAAAATTGTGTTTTCGAAAGATGAGTAAATAGTCAGAGCTCTAAAACTTTTGAGAGCTAGGGGGAAAAAAGCATTAGTTCTCCTAAACTACATTGAATAAGATCTTTCCGTTGGCTGTTTTTTTTTTAAATTGTTTTTTCTTTGTCGGTTTTAATGTAACTTGGCTTTTTAAGTGTTGCGAATTTTTCCGTGGTTTAGTAATTGGAAAAATTTGTTTTTACTCTATTAATTCATTTTTTGATGTGTCATTCCAAGTTTGAGTCGTTAAAAGTGGATCTTGTGCCGTTATGAAACTTTTGATATTGTATTACTTGCTAGTGGGAGAAAAAAAAATCTACAAATATTAACTACAGTTTTGAAAAAAGACTGAGTTTTAAAGTGATCTCTAGTTGGATTCAAAGATGGATTGAAAGAAGAAAAAAAAAAGTTGGAAACTGTTTTTGATTCTTGAAAGCTAAATTAAAGTTTTTTTGGGGCCTTATGTTTTTCTGCAATTATTTTTATTATTTATAACAGTCGAAATGTTTGATTTGTCTTTAAGGCAGTTTTTAGTTCATTTAAGGTTTATCCGAATAATTTAATTTGCTTTTACCTCGTATATAATCGAAACTTGTATAAAAATCGTTTAGTTCCCCCCCCCCCAATCAATTCTTTTTCTTTTGATCTTTAAAAGTTTATGTGTGTATATATTTTTGAAGTTGTTTGAAAAAGTTAAAAAAGCATAAATGAACAGTTTTCTTTGAATATTATTTCGTCTATTTTAATAACAATATTAAGGAAATCCTGTTCTATTCGTAATAAATATTTGTTGAATTTTTCAGAAGGTAACTTGAAAACATGTATTTTATCCTTTTTTTATATGTTTTATTTACTAAAAAGTATAAAACATAGTAAATTAGAAAATATCATTCAATGAATCGACTTCGTTTCCAATAAAGAAGTATCTTTTTTTAAAGGCCAGAAGCTAACTTGAAAAAAAAATATTTTATCCTTTTTTTAGTGTGATTTATTTACTAAAAGGTATAAAACATAGTAAATTAGAAAATATCATTCGATTAATCGGCATCTTTTCCAATAAAGCTTCTGTTTTTGAAGTCTGTACAGATTATCTTGGCTCTTCATATGTACATCAAAAGTTGGAAAGAATTCATTTTTAATTTACTTTTATTTACAATTAACTGTTTTACCTATTTGAAAAAATTTAAATGATTCTTTTTTTTGAGTGTGATGTATTAACGAAACTGGATTACTAATTCAAATTCGGGATATATCTAGGGCGTATGATAGAAATTGCCAGATTATCCATGTCGATGCTAATTCTCACTTTGTAATGGTTACTGTCTGAGCACAGAAAATATCTCGGGGTAACATTAAAACATTTAATGAACATTGACAGTTTTACATTACAAATAAACAAAGGCAAGCAATTAAACATTTACAGTTACAAAGCATATTAATGGGACAAGATAAATTCAGCTGTTTACTCGAGGAAAGTCCGACTCGCTCTGCAGGGAGTCTCTTTTAAGCCACTAGGAGGCGGCAAGGCTGGAATATAGCAGTCCCGCACTTACGGAATATATTGTTCCACTACAACTTTAAGTAAAACAAGAAAGTCATCGGTTTTTTAAAAAAAAGGTATAAACAGAAACAATAGAAAGATATAACTGTAACCCTGTTCATATAATTCAAATACCAGATAAATACAGAGCAAACATTCGAAATTCAGGTCGTTCTGATCGATGTATTAAAGTGATTTATTAAAGAAAGATATCGGTTTTCTTGATTAGTTTTTTCAATCATTGATTTTAATGTTTCATTTACTGAATTTCCTGTCAATTTTTGAAAAGTACTCCAATAAATAAATAAATTGATGAATAAAACCCTTTTCCATGGCTGCAAACATAATTCAATGTTGTTGTTGTTTTTATACTCATTATTAACCGAAGATGCTTGCCCCATTCTCCACTAACAATTAATTATTTCATTGGCTGATATTCCTCTTCCCGTTGTCCAATCGAGTGGGAGAAATTGATTAATAGCTGAGCAAACATGATAAGCGTTCTCCTGACAGGTTAATTAGGTTAATAATTACCACATCCAACCCACGACACTTAAATACAGTTTTACCAGATTATTTTGTTCCGAACCTTCTCTCATCTCTGACTATCCCTGACCTTCCATTGCAAATAATGCACGCTCTGCAAACTAACAGCAAGTTAGAGCAGGTGTTTCGAGCGACGTTTTCACCTGCCTTTGAGTCACGGACATTTGTTTCCCATCGCTTTCTCGTTCTGTGGTTTACTTGAACAAGAAAATGCATTTGGTGATCTCACTCCATGGAACAATCAGTGTTCTTTTTCTTCCCCTTCTTTCGTTTTGCTTGTTACTTACATCAAATCACGTGGAAGCGTGATTAGACAGATATTTTGCTACGTTCTATTTGTTGTACAAGTGGTTCCATACACGTTCTTGAATTAAGAAAATCGGTTTTAAATGTTTTATTGATTGTTTTATATATATATATTAGGTTTATATATATAAAACAATCAGTTGTTTTATATATATAAACCTAATTGTTTTATATTATATATATTATTCATTAAACAGCAAGAAAACTGTTTAATAAATTTATTGAATGATTTTATAATTTGATTTGAAAAAGACTAATGTTACTGATTAAATAAATAAGAACTTTCAAATGTTACATTCGAATTATTATTTCTTCTGATTTTCTTTTGACATTTTTTAAAAACATTAATACACTAATAATTCCAAATGATATATAATGCATTTCATTGGTAACAGTTGTTTTAAAGTAATAATAAAGAGTTCAATTGTTTTCTTTTTAAATTTCTATTATAGTGCATTTTTATGTTTTATAACATTTAATGTCCCTTAACTATTGTTCAAATTCTTTGTAAAATTATTTCACTCTAAAGCAAGAACTATTAAGTTTGCTGAAATACGAGTATGATTAACTTTGAATCTATTAATTCTTATTCTGTTAAAATATATTCGTATAATATTCAATTAAATTTACGTTACATTTATAATTTACTGGAAACAGAAATATGGCATCGGTATCGATAAAGGAAACATTTTATGCTTGATATGCATTATTGCTTAACTAATAGTTTTAATTTCAAAGTAATTTGTTTTTGATTTAACAATTTTTAACATGCTTTGTTGATTGTAATCATTTGATTGCGGTTAAAAACCCTTAGCAGACAAATCAATTTTAAATAAAGAAATTCACTAATTAATATAATTGCTAGTGAATACGCTTTCAGCACACACACCCCTTCTGAAATTTCCCATTTGCTTCAGTTATTAATTTTCTTTACATTTTTGAATTTAGTTAGGCCTTGTTCTGCTACAAATGAATGTAAATTCGATACAGTTATTTGCTACTAAATAAGCATCATCGTTAGTATTTGCTACTAAATAAGAGACTAAATACCAATTGGAATGTTCTCCCCAGGATTTTCTTCTATGCAACATAATCGGCACATTTTGTGCTTCTTTGTAAAGCAAAGGATTCATTATAGATTTTAATCAACATCTTTACAAACGATTAGATCTAAAATTTGATACATACCTGATCATATTACATTTGTTTAAAAGATTGCATTTTGTTTAAGTATAACGATAAGTGATCAATTCTTTGATGGATTAGTTCCAAGATTTGTTATTTATCTGCAGTTCAAAACTACATGCAGAATTATATCTGCCTAGGCTCGTTAGATTTCTGAGTTATCGTCAGGGCCCGACTTAGTCTGGTTGGGGCCCGGGACAAAAACTTCTATCGGGCCGCCTCTGCGTCTCTACTTTAGTAATGAAGAACATTCATTAAAGAAGGAAACGTAAAATAAAATTTGTATTTAATTTAAGCCCCCCCTTATGTGGGGGGGGGGTTATGTTATTACCTGGGACAATTGCCCCGCATGCCCCTGCCTTAGCCAGGCCCTGGTTATCGTGTTCACATGGTCGTTAATGATGTATAAACAGGGTTTTCCCCCATACGTGTTTTTGTCCAAGATTTGATTTCAGAAAATTTCTATGTTGTAGATCATTGTGTTTTTGAAATATCATTTCACAGACTCACAGACAAAGAGACATATTTTAAGAAGTGTGTTTTTCGAACTAAGGACGGTTTGAACATGAAGATTTATTAGAAATTCTAATTTCAGCTTTACATATTTTGACGATTACGGGAATTTCTTTTTGTACATTTCATACATACGTAAGTTGAAAATTACATATATTTTTAACTCTTTATATGTTATTTCATAAGAAATTTAAAGTTATTATAATGTTATATAGTATTAGAAATATATTACTTTAATTCCCAAGCTAATGAAACAAGCATTATGGTTTATATAATTGTTATATAAACGTTTTTACTTTTTGACTCTAGACGTAGTTATTAAAGACTGCAACAAATTAGGCATTGATGCTTATTAATTTATGCAAAGGCTTTCACTTCTTGACTCCAGAAGTAATTAAAGAATGTAGCAAATCAGGCATTGATGCTTATATAATTTATGCAAACGTTTTCACATTTTGACTCAAGACGTAGTTATTAAAGAATGTAACAAATTAGACTTTAATGCTTAAATAATTTATGCGAACGTTTTCATTTCTTGATTCAAGTCATAGTTATTTAAAGAATGTTTTAATTGCCATTTCAGATAAATAATCTCTCTTAAAGATTTTGACCCCCCTTCCTCTCCTTCCCATTTCGTATCCAGAATCTTTTATTCATCGTCTGTGTTCCTCAAAAAATTATATCTGCTTTTGCTCCTAATGTCGACTCTGAAATGAAAAATATCTCGACCTAAATTTAGCACGCTTTGTTATCAATGATAACAATCTATCGCACTTTCCCCTGCGAAAGCTAATTATTTATTCTCTTTCAAAAAAACTCTTAAGACAGTTGATTAACAGAAACATTACTTTGAAATTAAAAAAAAAGTAATAATAAAGTAGTGATTTCGAATATAATGCCAAGATTTTTTTTTGTCTCCTTGATAATATTTTGGAACACGCGTCGTGTCATTCCTTTTCATACAGCTTTCTTTTTCCATTTGATGTTTTACTTCACTTCATTTCGTTTGGCGTCTATCCAAACCGAATATTTAGAGTTTTAAAAAAATTGAGGTGGATTGCAACAAAATGAGATAGAAAGGAATACCAAGAACACCCTCCTAAGAAAATGATAATCTTTATTCTGGAAGAAATGCAAGGCTCTTGGAAGTAAGAGAACCACCGCAACAGCAATAATAACAATGAGAAACATCATTTACTGGTTGAATTTCTTACAAACAAAAATTCGCTACTGGTGATTAGAACGACGGCATCTACCTGGTCGGAACCTTAAAAAGGAATGGGCAAGGGGAATTTTATAGAAGCTGGAATCTTCGAGGAGGTAGACAAAAGAAGAAGAAAAAAAAACAGCCAAAACTACAACTTTATTCCACATGGAATGGCAACATAAATCATTTCTACTCAGTGTACCGTAAACGAACAAAAGATGAAATATACGCGCATAGAACACCAAGGGAGGGAAGATGAAAAAAAAAAAAATGCACCATTTTCTTGGCTGAGCAAGTTGGCTGCCTCAAATTCGGCGATAGTATAATTTTATGCTTGCCCAACTAGCAGAAAATTTTTCAATCTAGTATATTTCAGGTATATGCCGTTTACTCGCGGAACTATTTCCGCAGCCAACTGATCGTAAAATTGCATTTTCTCCGTTATAGCTCACTTTTACGTTACTTCGCTTCTTTTTGGCGATTTTTTTTAAATAAAAATATTTTTAAAAAAATATGGTGAACTTGAGTCATTATGGGGACCTCTTTTCTTAAAATAAGCCGAAATGTAGTTTATTTTTTATTTTTACTTCTCTTTTTTTTCTCCCTCCCCCCTTCTTCTTTTTCTTGTTTTCCCCCTTGAATCTGGCAACAAATTGGATTCAAGGGAAATTGAGGAGAGAAGGAGGGGTGGAGGGATGTGAGGGGTGAGCGCAAAAGCGGTTTTTGGAAGTAATTGTAAAATAAGCAATTTTGGGTAAAAGAAAGAAATCCGCTTGACCAAAGGTCATTTTGAAATGGAAATGTCAAATCCAACTGCTGCTGTTATTTATTTTGATTATTTTTTTAGAGATAGAATCATTACTTTTGCGGTCTGATGGGCAAATGTTGGATAATACTAAATTGTTGCTTTGTTTTTGAGATGACTTCTGAATGCTAGTCTTTGAAATTGACTTTTGACTTTAACCGCCTTTCAGAACATTTGTGAAATATTTATCTATTACCAAAACTGATGAAAATTTGGGAGCTAATTTGGTATTTATTTATTATTATTATTAATAAATGAAAAAATAATAATATTGTATTAGAGATAAGTATATTTTTCAAAACAGCATTCTACCCCTCCCCTCTTCCTCGGTTTAAAAAAAAAACAAAAGGGTGGAGAAGAAATAAAAATTCAATCGAGTACCTTACTGATGATGAGACCTCAATTTTTTGATAATGAGACCTTCTCACCTTTCTGATGATCAGACTCACACCGTTGGAACATTATAGTATGCTTATAATTTAAAGTTGATTCATCTTTTTATATTTTTAGAGATTTATTTTTACTTATGGCAAGTTCTTTTGCATCAATGAAATTATGGAAACGATGAAAATATTTTTGCAAGATATGTTTTAAAATATTTTGGCGATTTTTTAGAAATATGAAAAAATAAATAACATTGATATCGCCAAAACGAATCATTTTCTTTATTATAAAATGAGGTAAAATTAGTTTTTCTGTAATAAAATGCGGTTTCAATTAAAAATATTACTAACATTTTCAAAATTCTTTCTTAATGAATACCCACTATTCAAGAAGCATGCCAAATATGTTATTTTTGGATCCAAATATCCTTTCTTTTTCGTAGAATGATTTACATGGTTTTTAATGACTCCTGTTACAGTTTATCGTAAAGGACTGTAGACATTACTATGTTCAAATTTAAATAACCATCTAAATATCATAATTAAATTCTAGCTAACACCATTAAAGTAGTTAATAGTATAAGAATCATTTTAGGCAATATTCCTAATAAGAAAATGATGTGTGTTAATTTTTATTATATACTAGCCGCCTTTGGCGACCAGTCGGTTCGCCAGTAATAATGCTCGCTAATATTTTATGTAGCTGTGTCTCATAACAGGTTTTTCACCAAAATATTTTTAAACCAAACAAATTTTGATAATAATATAATTCATTTATTGTATTAATTATTATTATTTTCTTCAGATGATCTGCTGACTGTACTACTCATCTTTCTCTTTCTATCCGAGCAATGATTGTCCCGGAATTGATATTTTACTTAAATGGTGGAGGGAAAGGTCTAAAATTCTGTTTTTATAGAATAATGATATTCAAATTTTCATAAATGTAAACAAACTAAACAAATAAAGGCAATTGGTTTTCAAAAGATGCGGAAGTTTAAAAACAGCTTGAAAAATGCCGCACACAAAGGAAATAATGGTGACACACACACACCCTTCTTTTCTTTTCTTTTCTCTCCTTTTTTTTCCTCACTGCTTTACTTTTTACAAACGTTTTTTTTTTTCGCTTCGTTATTTTTTTTTCTTCCCTACCCAGACTTTATTTCGATCAGGCATAGATTAAATATTCATACAGACTAATAATAAAAGCAACTATTTTCTTTTTTTTTAAACATCCCGTTATCTATGAATGAAAACCAACTGACTTCGCGCATTTCTTTCTAAACAAATGATAATTTATTGCTTCCTGCTATCTTACTCGGAGTGGGGGAAGGAAATGAAGATTTTTGGCGGGAAAGTAAGAAAAGTGTCGTTTTAACTATTTTCCTCGCAGTTTTTTTCATTTTTTCTCTCCATAAGAACCAACCTCGTGTCTTAACGAAAATATTAAAATAAAAATTAGCTGAATCGGTCGAGCCGTTCTCTAGTTTTGCGCTTAGCAACGCATTTCGAGTTACATTTTTATTAATATAGACTAGATAAATTCGTAAAAAATATAAATTTTATATGGGTTATATTTATTACGAAGAAATTTTGCGGAGAAATGTTTAGACTGTTATTAAAATAAACACAAATTAAAACAATAAATTATTTGGATTGGCATAAATATCATATTGATATCTGAATTTCTTGATTGAAATTGGCTAAACAAGATAAATGTAAGTTTTTTCGTTAAAGTTTTTTTAGTAAATTTATTTTTTTTATTCAGCCTTGTAGAAAAAAAAACGCATAAGAATTTTTGCTTGAAATGATTTTTATAACAAACTTAAACTCACACACTTTTATCATGCTTCATAAAAAAATAAACTTTGGCGATATGCATTTTTATATTTATTCCCAAAAAATGTCTTTTTTTAATTTATTTTTCTTCTCGACTTTTTTTTAACGATAGCTCGTCCGGAATTCTTATCAGTTTTCCCCGCCAAATAAAAATAGTCCATCAAACTAGCTCGAAATCTGATGCCACTAGACAGAACGTAAACTTCGCTTAAATTGTTTTCCTTATCTTAGAAAAAGCAACTGCAAACGATATCAAGAAAAAAAAGGAGGAAAATTCTTATAAAACCGTAGTAATAACCGTAAACGATTCCTAGTCATTTCACAAAATATGTTCTTTTATATGAATATAAATATAGGGCTTATTTTATTGTTTAAATGTCTCTATCAGTAATTTCCATCTTGTTTTATATGCTAATTTTATTTTTGCTCTTCGATGTTTTATGATTGCTGTAAGTAATCGCCCGAAATCTTTTCACTTGTGCGTTCTCAGAAAACGATTATTTATATTTTTTTACGATGACTTAACATTAGCATAAATCTTAGGAAAGTTTCATGTACTTTATTTCGAACATTTTCTCGGTACTGTCTTATCGTCATTGGTTGCTTAGGAAAAATAATTGAAATGTAAATTACTCTTGGTATTCATCTTTTAGGTTTATGCTATGGCTTATTTCTCTTCGTCGAAGAATCGTGCGTGAAGGTTTTTCATATTACTGATAAGTATCCTCAAGATCCCTCGGGAATTATTATTGAAGGTCTTCTCTATTTTAATTACGTCGAGATATTGCGAGCTTTTCTTCTTGATATTGCTTTTATTTTCATATACTTTGGTATTAAACTTATGAAAAGTGATGTATAACATTAAATGCATCGTTGTACAAAACAAACTGTTAATTTCTGGGCTGAGTTTTGTATTAAATTTCTTCAGTTGCTGTAGATCACCAAGAATTGTTGATATTTTAATATTTTTAATTAATAAAAAAGTTATCAGAAATTTGACAGCTCTCCAGCACAAAATTCATTTTTGAATCAGTTTAAAATTTAATATAATAGAATTATATAAACTTCATTCTAAAATGCTCTCTTATTTCCTGGTTCAATTTCCAATTTTTTAGTAAATAAATTATGCACGCACTCTAGAAAAATGATGGATTTATAGAATATTCTCACCCTCTGAACGAAGGGATAAAAGTCCTTAATGTTTACAATATTCTTGTAAAGATACATAAGATTTGCATTTCCTAAATCTACTATATATTTCAGTGACAATCTTAATGTCGTGTAATTGAAGTAAATGGAAAGGTAATTATTTAATTTTAATAAATATTCTGAACTTAGTTTTAAAACGAAATTAGATTAGTGATTTTTTTTGTTTAATTAAACCTACACCAGCCGGCATCCTGGCATAGAGGTAACGCGTCTTCCTCGTGATCTGGGCGTCCCGGTTAGGACATGGTTGTTTTTCTGTGTACTATCCGTGAGTTCTGTGAATGTGCCCCCCTGTAAGAAGGGGCTGCGCAAGCGAATGCGCGTGTGTCATCCTAATATGGACTAAAGTCAGACTTCTACCCTCGTGTGCCATAATCTCAGAAGCTACAGCATCCCCTCTATCCGTTGTAAAGCGCACACGTGATCATTATTATCATCATCAAATCTAAACTAACATTATAATCTTGCCAAAACTTTCATTTGCCAGTTTTTGCCAGAGATAACATTCTGATTTTTTTTAAATGCCTTCTGTCATCATTAATGATGAAAAAAATGAAACATATTTGTTTTTATTAATATGATTATGTGCTTAACTGGCATATTTTATGAAAATTACATTGTCGTGTGCCGTGTCAGGTGATGACTTTTTTCTTTCCAAACATGTTTGCGGAAGTTAGATTTATATGATTATATCTGATGAATAAAATGATAAAATGGCTACTTGTATATATATACAGTTAAATTTCGATTAAAATTTAAACTCAACTTTCAGTGTTCCCACTTGATCTCCTACTAACACACTCTCTCGCCAGAGTCAGTCACTCTCTCCCACTCCATTCTTCCTCTCTCTTCACTTTATCTTTCAGCCGTGACGCCGGAATAGCAACCTAGAAATCAGAGGCATAGTATACTTGATGCACGAAATATTACTTGCTATCAATTTGTATCATGTTTCCGATTGTAGGTTCTATTTTTCACCCCTAAATATTATATTTGTTTATTACATTAAGGAAAACCTAATAAAATAAAAAGACTAAAATTGAATCTGCTATGCACATTTCAATGTATCCTGTCAGAACATTATTTCTTGAACGGTTGAGTACCACGTGCTCGTGCAAGTTGAATATATTTTTATTCATTTTAATTGTTTCATTGAATGAGTCACTTTAGTATTGCAAACGATCCAAAAAAAACTTTGTCTTGCATTTATTGTTTAAAAAAATATCCCATTTGCTATTTATTTCATTTCATATATAATCACGTGTTCAAAATGACAGTTTTCTAGGTTTTATTGGCTGTAGTCATTAACTTAATTTTAAAAAAATCAGAGCTTTTGTAAATGGGATGGAAACTTGTTATTAAAAGCTGATTTTTTTTAGATTATCGTGCAGATAATAAAATTTCTTTTTTTTTTGCCTGTGGATTTTTGCTGACGCCTAAAAACCTCATCCCAAAAACAACATGTTCTCACATGATAAAAACCTGTATAAACATAACATATTCATAAAGAATCGAATCAATAAATCTAGAAAAAGTGAAAATGAGGTTGTTATTGCTGAAAGGGGGGGGGGGTAACGAGAGAATCATAGGAAAATGTAATTCATAGAGTCCGACCACATAGAACATAACGCGTGCAAAGGTTTTCATTATTTAAATATGGAAGCTTTCTGAGTAATGCTGAGTATGGCAAAATCATAATCTTACTTTTCATTTTCTTGATCCTTAACCGTGCCTTATCTAAAATCAGTGAATTTCCTGGGGACTGTTCTTATACTATTCGGCAAAATTTTAACATTTTACTCAGATACATACAAAAGGGGAACATTCACTGGCACGGTCACACACGAACTAATTTTAAATTTTCATTTTCACGTAAACTGCATTTGTGTCTTTAGAATTCCGTTTTTCCACTATCTGAAAATACAAGGAAAGAACTTTTTCTCTTTGATAGAAAGCTTCTAACTTTAAAAGAAAAAGAAAGTTCAAAAACTAACAGAAGAAAAACCATTCGAAGAGAAAACAAACCCGGAACTGTTTGTTTCTTGAGCTGCATGGTTAAGACACAATTTGAGTTTCTCTTTTTGTTCACCCTCTGGGCATAACAGAGAACTTGGGGGAATTGGCATAAAACTGGTGTTCCGGATGACCAGATAGGCCAACTTTCTGAAAACAGAAACGTCTATTGACATACCTTGAGTTCAAGAAAAAGTCAAATTTCTAAAATTAGATTAAACAGTGTCTTGATTTTGAAATACAAGCAAGCTTAAAATGAGTCTGCATTGCGTCATATATAGTCGAACTACCAAACGTCGAATTTCTTTACATCGGCAATCTAAATATTGAAATTTCTTGTTCAGTTTTGAATGTTCAGGAGAATAACAACACATTACAATATAGTATTAATTTTTTTGAAATAAATTACTTTGAAAATGCAATTATTTTAATCACTATTGACCCTTAAAAATTATATTTGCTTGTTAGAAATTAACGCAATTCAATTCTCAATGTACATTTTGTGCATTTTGAAATTTCTAGATTTCGAATTTCCCAAATCCTCAACCTGGGATCGTAAAATTACATAAATATTTCACCTTTTTTTAAAAAATGTTTTGTTAAGCCTAAATCTTTACAGCTATTTCTTAAAGCAACATACTAATGTTTTGATGTTAACAAGTATTAGTTCATAATATAAATTAAAATTGTAATTCGCTGACGCATATTACTTTGAATTGTATTAAGATCATGTTTTTCATTATTTTAAATCTACAAGATATAAAACTATACGCAGAGTACACAGCGAATTTACTTTACTAAATTACTAAAATTTCTTACCAAATTTTGTTTTACTAATTTCTTTATACTTGTAAGTAAATTATCATGATAATATCTAGGATATACAGACATTTTGACTAAAACAAGATATGACTTTTTAGAGGTTCTAAATTATCTAAAATTGTCAATTGTTTATCCGCATTTCTACACATGGTTTAGAGAAAGTATTGTAATCATTCAAAAAATTCAAATTCATGATTTTCATGTATTTTTACGTTTTAGACCTCACTGAGTTCGAAAAATGTCCATCTGTATTAAGAGAAGATTACTCGAAAAAACGATTTGAGCTGCACGATTAAAATTTGATATAAAATCTTTACATCAAATTTGTTGATTTCTCCCAAATTTTGAACAGACTCGTTCAAATATATGTGTCGGACTGTTTAAATATAGGTTAACACAATTCTGCTAAACGTTAAGAGCTAGATAGATAAGATTCTGTACACAGATTTAATATCTATATTGTTGGTATTTGTCGAATTTTGTGCAAATCTAACTACAGGTTGACTATCTGTGGATCTGTACTGTCTAAAGTGAATAAACGTGATTATTCAAAAATGCATTGACTTAAATATATCAAATTTGATATGGGAATTTGTCACTACACATGCAGTTTTGTGCCAAATATTCTTTTTAGACGTGTGATGATGATGATGTCGTGTCCGCTTTTTACCACGGAAAGAGGGGGCAGTATCTTCTTAGGGATGGACCCCTGAGCATCCAAGGACAGAAGTCTGACGTCTAGCTCATATGAGGATGAAATACTCACCCACATGCTTGCACAGCCCCTTTTTACAGGGGGGCACATTCACACATGCATAAGATAGAACACAGAAGAACAACCATGCATCCCGGTACTCACAGAACAGGAGGAAGACGCGTTATCTCTGTTCCAGAAAGTCGGCTTTTAGATGTTTGAGAAAAACACAAATTCGACTTTTGGTTACAATTAATGTATGCTAGGGATTAGTACCCTTGTAACTCGCGAACGATGATACTATGCTTTTAGCAAAAATGTTAAATTCACGCCAATGGTTAATATTTCATATCTATTGTACACCAGTATCGTGTCAGGCATCACAAAGGTATTAGTGAATATGCGAGAAAGTTTTGGGGAGACCACTCTCCCTGGTTTTCTGCCTGCTTTGTTATTTGGGAAAGTTATAATAATAAGAACCCATTTGTCAGCATTAAAAACTTGCTTTGGAATATTCCAATTTCATGTGTTACCTCAGTACTGGATATACATGTATTATTTTCTGCTATATATTTCAACCTCAAAAGACACACCAAAAGCACTTAAAGAAAACCAAGGCATGGTAATAGCAGATACGCTGAATAAATCAGTATTTAACTATCGGAAAACAAATCCTTAGGCAATTCGAGTTTATTGAGGGCTGAAATCGACGGAATTGCAAACGCCATTACTCTCACAACCGTATCTAACCTCTGAATAAGATTCCACTTTGAAAAATAGACATTCTTTCCACCAAAACCCCATCGCTGTTCTGTTTCAGAGAAAATTTATCACACTCTTTAAATAGCACAACTCTATTACTCTGGAAAGACGCCATCAAAACATGGGCCGAAATTTGCTTCTATTACGTTTTCAAGCAAATCAAACTTTCCGAACAAGGTCTTTGAATAATGTATTGTTACGGGCAAACATACTTTGGGGATTTGCCTCGTACATGGGTTCTTAATTAAATCAATAGATGGCGCTCTCCTCCCCCTTCGCCCGCTTTAATTGGGCTATTAATTTATTATTCCATCTTGTCTTATTGGACGCGATGAAAAGAGTGTTTGGGGCTTCTTCTTTGTTTTGTTCGATGTGTTGAAAGTGCCAGTGTATGATTGGATTTTAATTGGAAGCCCTTTTATTAAATAATGGGGAGGCGGGATTGATTGGTTTTGAGTAATGGAATTGGAATTTGCTTTCCCTGATAGGTCGATGGATTTCTTTTATCATGCTTTTTTTATTTGGGATTTTTTTAAACTGTAGCGAAGATATTTGTTGTGAAAGTATTTTGAGTGTGGCAGTGAGGATGTTTATAATGCAGTAACTTGGAATTGTAATTGATTAAATTAGCGATGCCAAGAATATCATTAATTCAAACAAAAACAGTACATTTATCTTTTTCGTTTAATAAATCAAATGCTCAATTTTTTTTTTTACTTCTTTAAATTCGCTCCATTTTTTTTATATATTATGAAGTTTTGAGCTTAGATGCTACAATTAATTAATTAAATTGAAATAAATATTTGGATTCAATTATAGAAATGAAGTGCTTTTTTATTAAGATTTTATTTATACTAAAAATAAGTGGTTTAATATAACAATATACAGGGTGTCCAAAAAGTTCCCGTACTCCAAATTTAAAAAATAGTTTTCCATGATTTTTTTCAAGTATATTAAATTTTGCCATACGAGTAATGAAACCATGCACATGCTTAACGCTTTTTTCGGCGATCGACTTATCCCAAAAAATCTTTGGCCACCTCGATCCCCTGATCTGACCATCCCGGTCTTTTTTCTGTGAGGATATTTAAAGGACAAAATTTATGAAGGTGATTCTCAAACAATTTATTCTTTGAAAATCGCAATTACCCAAAGGATACAAGAAATCACTCCTAGCATGTTAAAACGTGTTTCGGAAAACATGCGCAAACGAGTTCAGCTTTGTCTCCAAGAAAGGGATGGGCATTTTGAACATTTATTACAAATGTGAGTTCAGTATTTTTTCCTTAGTTATGTTAACTTCCTTAGTTATAGTTTTCCTTAGTTTTTCCTTAGTTATGTTTTATCATTGGCATAAAAATAATTCTTTTTAAACCTATTGTTTTTGTAAAATAAAATCACAAATCATCAGTACGGGAACTTTTTGGACACCCTGTATATTAATGCCGCCTTTCTGGCACAAAGGTAGCGCGACTTCCTCGTGTTTTGGGAGTCCCCGGTTCGAGTCTCGGTTTGTGCATGGTTGTTCTTCTGTGTGCTATCTGTGAGATGTGTGACTGTGCACCCCTGTAAAAAGGGGCTGTGCTAGCAAATGTGGTGAGTGTGTAGCTAAGTCGTGCTCTTGGCCCTAGTTGACGCTTCTTTCGGCTTAAATCTGCTGCTGTATCAGTGGGAGGGCTTGTTCATTACAAGCGCCATTAGTAACAACAACACAACATATATATTAATTGTTTACATCTTTAAAATAACATATTTTCACTGTATTTACAGTATTATTGTAACTAAAATCATCGTTTGCTCTCTATTTCTCTAATTTTTTTAACGTTAATCTATTTGTTAACACCTAATACCGTTTTAGATAATTATATCCTGGCCGTTTTTATCTCAATAAGTTACTTACTTATTCATAAGTAATTATATATATTTAAAACAAATAAGTGCTTATTTATTAAGTTATGAAAAGGCAAAAATCACTGTTACTGTTTGCCAATGGATTCTAAGACAATCGTCGATTTTGCTTATGCGTTAGGATGGGTTTTTTTATGTAGGGGTTAGAAAAAAGAAGAGAGAAGGAGATTTATTGTTTACATTCAACATAAAGTAAATGTTAGAATGGCGCACGTACTTCCTTGTGTCACCCCTTAGCGAGATAGAACAGCCAAAAAGTTGTCATCTCAGGATATTGAAAAGAACAGTATCTGTGCATTAATAAAGTATATTTATTCTTTAAAATGTATTTTTCTAGCAAAGCGATTTTTCCAAATGGAATACTATAGAGCAATTTTTAACATTGCCACAATTTTAACTTTCAACGTCCTTGATTTGGTTAGAAATTTTCTATATTTTATGACTCCATGCGAATCAAACAGATTTTAAATTAAATTTTCATCGCCGTTCAACTCAGTCGATTATTTATTTTGTAGAGTTTTATGTGGATGCCACTGGAGGCGAACCTAAATCAAATCGAGCACGCACTGCATTATATTCTTCGCGAAACATCACATTGTTGGCATTCATTCTTCGATTGCTACTATGTCTAGAAATTCATTTTCATTTGCAGCTCTGCCGTAAATAATAAAAGAGCGTGAAATTTTGTTGGAGAGGGGATGATAGAGACCCTTCCTCCGAATGAAACGATAGTATTCATTTGTTGAGAACCGCTAAAGAACTGAAAAAGGACTTTTTCTGCTTGTGGAAATGGCGACGATTGCACAATTCATCTCACTCACCCCTCTATTTTTTTTCTTTCATCCCCCCCTTCCACCACCTTAAAGCGGTGGGTAATAAAATTTGCATCTCCCCTCGCCAGAGATAGGTGGCGCTCCGAATTGTATCTTCAGCGAAATTTCTCCGGATGAAAAGCAAGCTGTCGATATATTGGACACGTCCGCGAGGCCCGCCCGCTTGCCCCGCGCAGAGGCCCTTGTGAGGGGCCATCCCCAAACTGAATGGCCTTGCTTACCTTCAAATATCAAGGTCTCTTCCTTTGGCATTTTACAATCGCTATCTCAATACTCATATGCTAAACTACTCTGCGACTACATTGAAATCGTAGAAAAGTTTAGTATCTGTCTAATGTAATTTGTCGTGATTTGGCTAGGTAATTGGCTTAGGTAATCTGGTTAAATTAAAAATTTGGAAGACCTTGTCTGCTAATAGAAATAAGAAGGTTTAGTTATATTAATGTCCTCGTTTTAAAATTTCACTAAAAATAATAATAAAAAAGGAAGCAAAAATAATGAAATCTACGGTCGCAAATTTTAAGTTATCATGTGAGAACATTATTATTTTTTAAATGATTATTTGTCTTGATTAATTTAAGTCATTAACCAATTTAAGTCTGTTTGAAACAATTACTATACTATCCCCTCTATCTATATATATAGGTATAAATATGTGTGATTTTTTTAAAACTTTCATTTTTAATTTTTCTAGTTGGCAAACGATGTTTTGGATTTTGATCGATTTTGAGATGAAATAACAATCACGATATCATAGCTCTTCGTCAGCCATTTAAAAATGCATCTGCTTTCAAAGAAGCATACGTGTGTAGCTAAGTCGTACTTTTGACCCTAGTTGGCGCTACTTCAAAAAAACAAGAGGCTCTCCTTTCGGCTTAAATCTGCTGCCGTATCAGCGGGGAGGAGCAAGTATATAGGCAAGTGCCATAAGTAACAGCAACAACAAGAAACATATGTAATAATGATGCAATACTTGTAAAAGCGGGTCAACCTTTTAAAAATGCATCTGCGACCAGAGAAGCATACATAATAATTATGCAATACTAGTAAAAGCAGATAAAATATTTTTGCCCGTAAATTTTGGATACATCCAAACCTCCTAATCAAAATAACATCATGTTCTTACATGATAATAAATTATGAATCCTAATCTGAAATATCGTTGTGAGATGTTTTTTTTTTAAAGATTTATATTTGTTTTCACCTTGGCCGCTCCTAGATCCTCTTCTTCTCTATTTCTTATGACACTAAAGTATAACTTGTGATTCTCAAAATTAGAGGATAGGAGTGCGAAATGCATTTTCTATCACATATTTCCTACATTCATGAGCAATAAAAGAATCTTACATTTTTACAGGCTCGAAACTTTAAAGCTCTCCTTCTTTTTCACCGGAAAAATCTTGACTTCAGGCTGAAAGTTTAAGGATTTGGACGTAAAGACCATTTGTAGAAGGAAGCCTTATGTTGAATCCATCGTGGTCAAATGTCCATCTAATGTATTTAAGAATAGAGATAGGACATTAGCGGCCCGTATGTCCTTACTTTCATCAGACATTCAGTATGACAAGGTTCATCCTTATATAACATCTGTGTTGTGTCAGTTTGGCTATTTAACCAAACAAACGGTTTAGCAAATGGTTTATGCTTGAGTTTAGTGTTTGTTATTTTGATTACTATTAGCATTCATTTTTATTACATATTAGGTTTTACCCGCGACTTCGTACGCATGGAAAAGAACATAACTAACCTAAAAACAATTTATTTATAGAATATATCTGAAATAAAGCAAAACAGCAAATCAAGTTCGCATTTCTTTGAAATAAAGTCGTCTATTTTATTTATAGATCGAAATTTAGATAGCTACAATAGTATTATGCACATAATTTTTGAACGTTTAATTAAAATGAAAACACGGTAGTCAACAATTACAACGCACTGCGCATGCGTGAATTTTCAACGCCGATTGGGGCGTGTACTTTTTGCGCTAGTTGGGGTAACGCGATACAGATTAGAAATTTTTAATTTCCTTTATTCTGTTTTATTTTAATTTAAAGGTAATTCAGAATGGATCCAAAAAATCGATCAAGTAATCAATTAATTGTTTTGCATCTATTTTAGTGAATTTCTGAATGTTTGTTTGATGTTGCGTAACATGCCCGTGTCATATCGGATGAGCAAATTTTTCATCTTTAATGCTATGCCACGAGCAACGCCGTGTGGGTACTGTTAATTATCAATATTTTCTCTTTTGGCTAATTTCATTCTTTTGACGAAAACATTAAAAGCTAAACGAGCAAAGCAACAAAATTCTAAGTTGTTGAAAATTTTTTTCTGGTTTCTTTAATCAAATAATTTCTCTATGAAACTTATTGTAAAAATAATTGCGCTTTTGGAAGTCTTCTTAGGCACGTTATTCTTTATTAAAATTACGGTGTCAACTTCTATATTGTCCCTGGCTAGACAAACACAGTTATTGGTATTGCGCATTTAATGAGAGTAAAACGAAATTTACTTCTCTATTTTCCGAATAACAAATATGTTTGTAAACATCAGACTAAGGGCAATAACAACTTCCGACAGTAAAGACTTTATAGAATAGAACTGCATTTTAAAGCAAGATGCAAACTTCATATAAAAATAATTTGGCAATTGTTCTTGAAAGGTAGTTTGGTGTTTATGTTTCGAGAAATATCAGAAATAACTTTAAAAATTGTTTTGAATTGGTCATTATTCCATGTCATCTTTTGAAAATATTGAATATATTATTACAAGTTTTCATAGAATTACAAATTTTATTCGTTGAAGCGATTCTTTTAAGTATTACACGTTGATCTAACGGAAAAACCATAAAACAAAATTTTTTTTTTATTTTTGCAATGCTATACTTGTTTAGGCAGAAAGGCACAAATTTGATTTTACTGAATGAACGACATTGAAGATTCAGAGTACTTACGTATTAGACCGTCGATATTTATCGCCAAATTTGATGACGTCGCCATTAAATTGCTAAACCGCCAATAATGACAAAAAAAACCCCGCCATTATTTAAAAAATTATTCAAACCTTAATTGTTGTCCGCCATTTTTTTGGTTTCGTTGGCGTCGACGGTTTATCGCCAAATTTGAATCTATCGCCATTGAGTTACATAAATGTTGACGACCGTTGTCGTCGATGGTTTACTACGTAAGTACCATATTCAGTTACAAAAAGTAAAGTTATTCATAATATTCCTTTAATTAAGTAACTGTGTGGTTTGTAAAGTAACTGTGGAAACATGTTTGATTCGGCAGTAATTGTTTATTACTAAAAAAATTGCATCCTTTGCGGGTGAATCAAAAAACGAAAAAGGGAAAATCCCGAAGTGTTCTTTTTCGTGAAAATATAGAGTCTTATAGCAAAGGATGTATAACGAAAGAGTAATTAATTTAATTCTAAAACATTCTCTTATTTCCTGATCTCATTCCCCCTTTTCTATTTAATTTGTTCAACACGAGTTTTCAAATTGCTGAATTGACTAAAATCCGACAAGTCTCACACTCCGAATTGAAGGGATAAAATACTGCTGATTTATGATTATTTTACTTGTGATTGATGCGTATTGAAAATCCCTATTAAAATCTCGCAATATATATTCACAGGGATAAAATTTTCGTTAACTTTTCGTCAGCTCGTTCTGTGTTGTGTGTTTACTTGTCGTTTCTGTTAGAAATAAAACGAACTTAAAATTCAAAGTTTCTTCTGCCTTTTATTATGAAATATTTTTTCCACAACACCATGATTTGTTTATCTTCTGTCAACTTCATACCCTACGTCTGATTTTTTAAATGTAAAAATACATTTGATTCGCCAATGTATACGAGTTAAAGTTTCCAACTAGTTTTGAAGTATTTAATTCTATAGCTATAACATTGAATTTTAGTAATACACATAACAGGCACTTTATCGCCAAATTTGAAGGCGTCGCCAATGAATTGCTAAACCGCTAATTATGTCAAAATCCGCCATTATTTAAAAAATTATTAAAACCTTTTTTATTGTCCACCATTTTGTTGGCTTGAATGGTTTATCGCCAAATTTGAATCCGTCGCCAATGAGTAACTAAACCGTAATTTATTTCCATTGGTTTATAATAAAAGTCCTACTTTGAAGAATCTATTTTACTGAATAATCTCTGAGGATTATGCAGATCTGATCTTGTTAACGATGTTATTGCATTAATATAATGTATAGGAGAAGTTTCGAGAGAGTAGTTCTATCTCAGACGTATCAAATCCTATTATTACTTCAAAAATGGACACTAATCTAACTAATTTAAAGTTTTTCGAATTTAAAAGTTACACTTTGGAAGCCATAACTGGGCCAATACCTTTCAACTTCCAGTGGGCGTTTCGTTATACTTGTGCAATAGAGGATGAATTTGGTCAGTGGAAACTATTTCCAAAAGAAATAATAGAAAAATTCTTCGTATCTACTTGTTTCTGAATGCCTTGCAGAATGAAATTCGTCATCCAGGAGGGAGGGAAAAAAGCAACAAAAAAAGAATCAACCCTCTAATCCTTTTTCCGGGACTCGGGGCAAAAATAGTTAGGAAAGAACGGAGAAGTTTCCAAGGGAATATTTTTCTGCGCGGCAGCTTCATCTTTCTGCCAGCGTGAAACGACGAGTGGCGGAGTAATACATCATCATCATCTCGGTTCGGCCGCTTTTATCGGGAACCTGCCATCCGTGTACCAGATTCAGCCGGATTGCCGGATAGGGTTGTAACACACATGTATACTGTTCGTCCCTCTGACAAGCAATTTTTCTGGACGCCGCTATCTTCTGTTGCAGAAAATCCGGCACTAGCAGTAAATACAGGGTTGCTTAGAAGGAAAGGAATGTTCCATATATACTTAAGTATCCTGACCGACTTCTTAAGAAAGCAGTGGAAAAGGGAGTTTGGGATTGATTTTTGGGAGATAGCGAGCTTGGGATACTCTTTCGAACTTCGATTTGGCTCAGTAATTGGGGGGCTTTCAGTTAACGCAGGGTGAAGTAATTAGTAATGTTCTTTTTCGGAGAGGGCGAAAAACTTGGTACAACAGATTCTTTTGTGGTTGCAGTTGATATATTGCATTGCCTTAACTTCGGTCTAAAATGACTGCAGATTTAACATTCGATTTGTTGAGATTTTTCTTTTCTAAAGTTTCCTTCCTCGTAATTTCTGAAACATTTATTCTCATTCATGACTGAAGTCATCATTCTTTCAAAAGTATTATTGTTGCCACTTTTTTTTAAAAAAAGAAACAAAACTCATTTCAATGTAGTAAGCATTGTGAATTATTTATTATTCAAACGAATGTCACCTTTAGTCTTAGTGCTACTTTAGTAATGTATAAATATTCCACTTTTTAAAATTACTCTATATTTTGCAAGATCTTTAAAAAAGTACTTCATGCCTTTTTTTATTAAGTTTACAAATGAATAATACCTTTTATTTTTTTAAAAAAACATATCTAACGGAAATAATTGAATATTACCACAAATTATGCAATTTTTTTTCTTTTGTGCTTTTTTAATTCGTACTATTAACTCACACTCTACCTATATAT